>WBMZ01013909.1:0-90246 GCA_013400975.1 Atrichornis clamosus
TTAAACTAAGATAGCATGTAAACTAAGGTAATTTGCATGGAGAATTAGAGCACTTTAAGCACAGGCAGACCATATGAATTCAAATAAAACTGAAACACATCACTGCATTCAGTGTTGTACAGAAATAGGGATAAACCTGAAAAAGGAATTTTCAGGAGACATGGAAATTCTGAGATACGCACAGCACTGAAGGTTTTGTGTGTGACAACTCCATGGTTAACAGAAAGAAGAAACTATCCCCAAATGCCAAGTTAGCCTCCTGCTCCAACAAGCTGCTGGGGAGGCTGCCAAGACCAGCTAATGCAGCTTGCTGGGATAGGTACCCACATCTCAGCAGCTCCAAAGATGCCAGCAAAGTGCACTGGGGAAAGAGAAGGAGAAGTGAGCAAAACTGATCTGGCTGGAAAGACTCAGGTCTCTGGCTCTGTCACAGTCACTCAGGAGTTGGGGATAACTTTGATATTAAAAAATAGGCAGACTGAGATCAAGAGGTGCATTATTAGTACCACCAGGCTGTGTGCTGTCATTTACTGAGATTTCAGTCATGGCAGAGTCTTGCCTCAGCACTTTCTAGAGAGGAAACAAGAATTTTCTTTGTTTTCCCATCTGTAAGACCAAGATGAAATATTTCCTCATATAAATTTCATAACAAAATGAATGTTTGTGAACTGCTTGAAAGATTTCAGAGGAAAAGCATCACTGGAAGGTAAAATCTTGTAACTGTTTCTTCGGCTTCAGTACTGCAGTGAAAGCCTGCAAGCAATATTGATGTTGGTAAAATTATCTGTGCCAGTCCTCAGCACTGGGACTCCTCAGTCTAGGAGGCTCCAGAAAGTGCTAAGACTCGTTCATGGGTCTACAGTGATTCTCCAAAACTCATTTAGTATCAGGCTTTTCACTGTGTCTCCCTGGAGAAAATCCTTAATTAGAAATTTCCTTCAGATATGCTTTTAAATCATACCTATTGTTTTATGGATTTTTTTCCCTACAATCCTTTGCTTCCCATTTTTAAACAGTGAGGCAAGTTCCAGCATGTTTCCTCATCTGGAAGAATTTAAATATCAATTAAAAGAAATCATTTATGTCAGTCAGGATTAAATTTTCCCTACTAATTTTAAAATCATTGCTTTTGTCAGGCTAAAGCTTGTAATCAATTAATTTAAAAATACTTGTGCTGGGGGGGGCAGCTTTTCTGAATGTCACATAACTGTATATAAGTGAAAACCAAAATGTAATGATCTGGGCTTGCACTCAGTTAAGCAAGTACAAACTTCCAGCTGCTTGAACCTTTCCATTGACTTCATGGAGACCAGCTCTGCTTAACTAGTAAATGAGTGCTGGAGTATTAAGGGACAAATGCATAATTTAATTGATGGTTTTCTTCCAGTGACATAAAATCCACATATTTTCCAAAACAAATCACTTCATCACTAAAAGGGAAATGATGAATTTCTTTATTCATGTCACTTTTAACTTTGAAAAATGTTTTCCTCTTCTACAAGGAAAGTCTAAGAGAATTGGGATTGTTCAGCCTGGAGAAAAGAAGGCTTCAGGGTAACCTAATTGAAGCCTTTCAATATCTAAAAGAAGCCTGCATGAAAGATGGAGAGAGATTTTTTACAAGGACATGTAGCAATAGGACAAGGGGAAATAGCTTCAAACTGAAGAGAGTAGGTTTAGATTAAATGTTAGGAAGAAATTATTTACTGTGAGGGTGGTGAGACACTGGAACAGGCTGCCCAGAGAAATTGTGAATGCCCCAAACTTGGAAGTGCTCAAGGCCAGGTTGGATGGAGCGTTGAGCAACTCAGTCTAGTAGAAGGTTCCCTGCCCACTGGAACTAGGAGATCTTTAAGATCCCGTCCAACCCAAACCGTTCTGTGATTCTATGATTCTGTGATGAAATACTTAAATTGGCCAAAGTTAAGAATTTAGATACTCAAACAGCTTGGAAGCAAAAAAACACGTTCTCAAAACTCCGAGCAACAAATACAGCTTGCACCAAGGAGCAAACCCTGCTCATGCAGCTTGAAACACAGCATCTAATGTCTGTGTGCCTGGGGCTCACGTTAGGGCTGAGATAAGCCACTAAGCTGTGTTTTCAGATTCGTAGTTGAACTTCTTCTGCCCTCCGAGTAATAACTTCAGTGAAGCCACAGATGTGATTTTCAATATAACCCAGCTTTTTTAAACGTGCAAAGGTGTTGGAGAGGAGCTATATTTGAGGAGATTGTACATTTAGAAAATCAGCTCAAGAAACCACTAAAGCAACACTTTTACCTCAGACTTGCAATGAGAAGAAAGCAACCTATAAGGTGTTAAGAAATTTGCATAAGTTGCATTTTTAAAAAGCCGATTTTTGTAAATGACCATCTGATTAGCTGCCTGTCATATTGACAGCAGCAATGACACGAAGAGCCTGGTTTGTGTATATCCTTGCATGTTTGGAAACAGACAAAGAATGAACATGATTGTGCAGCAAATTTTTGCTGGCCCTTGAGTTCCCAATTGTGCAGGTAATGAAATCACAATATTATACACCTGGATCTTTAGTCAGTCACTTTTAAATTTTAACTGTGAGTTCCAAAAGTGATTTCAGGAAAACAGCATAAAACAAACTGCAAAGGGGGATACAAATTTGTTTGGAGGGGTTTTATTCCATTGTATGGAAAGCGTTTCAGTTTATTTGAGAAGCTCCAGCTATTCTGCAGAGTGAAAAACTGTGTGATTACTAATGGATGCCGTAATTCCCACGTATTTCCAGCTGCCATCCCCTGCCAAGGAGCAGGGTGGCGGTAGTCTCTCTTGCATGTGAGGCACACCTTGGAGCAGGAAGTGTGTTTTCCTGCACAGCTTCTTCCCAGCTGCACCATTCTTGAGGCCACATTCTTATGTGCCTCCTGCACCTTCCAGCTCACCTTTACACTAAAGCTGCCTTGAAATAACTGCATGGTTCAGTAACACCTACTGCCCTGGCTGGGGACATTGTGTTCCCTCCCCACTCCCCCTGACTTCTGTTCATCTGTCATTTGATTTCTTTCAAAAGTTTTTTTAAAAGTTTGCTGAGCTTTTTGCACTTTATTTAGTCTCCTAATCCAAGAACGTCTGTTGAGAATACTGCCTGCTCATTTGTGAGTCAGTTGCAATATTGGGAAACCATTTATGACATCTGCTTCAATAACTTTATTAAGGTATTTAATTTCCTGATACTTTTAAAACCTCCTGAATTATCTGCAGTCATTTCCCTCATCTCTCAACAAAATCAGTCACGGATAACACAACCCACAACTCACATCCACATCTGTATTACTTCCTCAATGAATTTTTCTCAACTTATAAATCACATTACCCCAGAAGTGATGCTGCAAATGAAATGTGAAGTCACCTGGTAATTTTTTGTAAGTTTATATATAATCCTAGTTCTTTGTGTTTGGCTTCATATGTGTCCATGTGTCCATAGATAGCCATACAGAATTTAGAACTCTCATGTTGCCTATTTTTGTTTAAAACATTAACTAATTCGATGTTTTCTTTTAAGATCACAGTTTGGTTGAAAGATAAGTAATTCTGCTCATAAACTGTTATTTTTTAATTTAAAAAAATCTATAAAAATATTTTTTTAAATATTCTAATATAAAGATCTTTAGATTTCTAACAGTACTTTTAGCTACTCTATAGCAGCAGAAAGCCTTATAAACGTGTATTTATTTTTAAAATAGGCCTAAAAATGCTAGCCCTAAGGAACTGAGAGCAGCAAACTTAACAAAGACACATTAATTGGTAAGTGGAAATGTAGGGGCGACCCCTGAAATGAACAAATCCCTATATCCCCTCACTTCACGCCTAAGACCTTAGTGTTTGAATAATTTTTGGAAGTATTACTTGAAAATATTGTCCTATATTGCCATAAGGGTATTCAATACCTACAAACACCTGTTTTAGTGCAGCCTTCCCAGAGAGGGCATTTTTTAACACCTTCTCATTTTAAGAGCTTTCCTCAGACATGAGGTAAGAATTATTTCACAAAACAGGAACTGCCCGTGAAGCTCTCAGCAAGACAAAGCGAGCGCTGGGTTTAGTTTTTCACAATTAACTCTGGTCTCATTGGAAGGGGTAAAGATTTTTGCCAGCAGGCTTCCAGTTCTTTTATCCTGTTCTAAAATATTTCCAGGGATGCATTATCCCACTTGTTTGCTAAATGCATATTTTCCTCCAGAAATACATGACTAGTGAGAAAAGAATCTGAAAAGGAAATGGCTGCTCCCCAACCAGTGCTCTATTGGCTGTCACTTGCAGGAACAGCACTGGCTAAGGCTTACCAAGTTGAAAACAAAAATTGTTTTTACAAGATTACTGAGCTAGTGTAGCTGGAAATGCTGTCCAGCATTAGGCAGCTGTCCTTGGCCAGTATTGCCAGGACAGATATTGTCGGATGTATTTAACATTCAGCAATCATGGCTGAACTACTGGGACTGTAACCCTGACAGCATTTACAGATCTAGCTCTGTTTGAAGTCAGAGGTGACATTCTTGCACTTTAAAAACTCTGGTTATTCATCAAGACGAAGCTAAGCAACTTGTGTTTTGAGTGGCTAAGTTTCTTCCTTGTAATTCACTTCAGATACAGAAGACTTGGTGGTCCAAAATCTCCTTGGCAGGCAGCGAGTGGCCTCTTTTTACTGTACACACCATGTCACCGACTGCTTCACGCATTCCTGCATACCCTTTCTTTTCACGGCTGCATGCCAAAGCAGTACTTGTAGATCTTTTCTATGCTTTAAATCCTTCCAGTTCAAATTACAAAGGCCTTCCAACAGGCACTGACTGAAAGTCAGTTTTTGGTATGAAGCAGCACTCTGCTCTGAGACTGCAGCACCGGTTGCTTTGGTATACTGTAGGTGCTGTAGTGAAACACCATCTTGCTGTTACCAGTTCAGGCACACGAATTATGCCCTTAGCTTTATTTCAGTGTGCTACAGCTAGATGTGAGTGTCATTAGAAGTAATTGTTGGGTGCAGAATTAGAGCAGTGCATGTAGCTAAGGGAGGAAGCCACAGCACAGATCAGAAAAGGCTAGGACCCTGCTTTCTCTGTGTCCTGGCACGTCAGCACCACTTGCTGGTGTCTAAAGGGAGCAGAGGACTGATGCAATCTGGCTGGATTTCCTACAGCACTTCTGAGTAACAACTCTGCATAACCTTGGCTCCAAGTAGAGTGGTCAGATGAAAATACTGTACGGGAAGAGCTACACTGCTGCTTGCACAAAAGAGAGTCTGTGTATGAGAGTACAAGGCCAGAAGTGCATTCCTCTATCCTCTGAAAAGACAGGGATACTGGCAACAAGTGAGGAAATGATAGCAGACAATGAAGCTGGGGAATATGAAAAAGTCCTGTGCAAGTGGAAAGCCCTTGTAACCTTCTCATGACTTTGACTATACCAAACTGGCATCTCTGAACATCAGTAAAAATCTCCTGCCCCTCCCGGCCTGAGTGCTGTTGAGTGTTACCGTGTGCCATTAGTCCTGTCCTAACGCCATCAGACTGAGGACACAAAGGAAAAATGCGTACACAGAAGCAAGATCAGAGCTGGATGATGTTAAGCCACAGCAAAGCTTGGCAGCACTGAAATGTGTAACCTGGGAAGAAATTCCTGGAGCTTTGTACTGAACACACAGTTTTGCTCCTGCATGAAGCTATAGCTAGCAAGAGGCCATTTACTGTCTCGCAGGAAAAGTATGCATAGAGTCAAACCTGGACAGAAGAAAAAAAGGCACCAGTCTGGAGCCAAATCAGAATGCTCAATGAAGTTTTCCAAAATATGAAGCAGATGGAAAGCAGTCTGATAACCATCTACTGTTGCACATTAAAACCCACTTTCATTCTACAAAGGGAGACAGAGCCACTGTTTGGTGACTGCCATACTGGATCACTTTTGCCTCCAGCTTTGCACACAAAAATCAATTGAAGTGTGGAAATGAACCTGAGTATGGGAAAGCGAGCCAATAGTGTCAGCACAGAATAAATAATGTAGCAGCAGCAATAACAGAACTTCTTCCAGAGAAAAGATACTGATGAAAAAGTGTTATTTCCTCTTTCAGTAAAGGCGAGTTAGACCACAGGAAGATTGTGTGAACTTCCCAGCTCTCAATTACATATTCACACATTTGTAAAGTTCCAGAAACACTTTATTTAAAAATGGAGTTGTAAATGCATATAACAAAATAACATACATAATAAATGTAACAAAAATAAATAAGGAGAACATGTCCATACAAAATAATAACATAGTAATGCAAAATGCTTATTACAGAACATAAAGGTAAAAATGCCTGAAAGAACACAAACAGAATCTCGTATGAAGAGCCTGCACCTTTAATCCTTCCTAGCCATTTCCTACTTTCCACTTGAATCTGCAGATAAATTATGTTCCCAAGCACTAAACAAAAGAAGGAATTATGGTGATGGTTTGGTACACTCAGTTTTCAACACCTAGCTCTAGTTTCCATTTATTTTTGCCCTTCTGCACCCTTCAAAAAGTTTTCCTGTAGCCTCTGTAAACTCATGTCATTCAGGCTCCCATAGTTAGCAGGAGTAGAGCATATTGAGTCATACATGAAGACTGTTTGCTTTTAATCTTTTTTAAAGAAAATACGAAATCCATTATACAACAGATTAGTGGTTTTGTTTTTACATCTCTACAAAAAAAGTTTTTGCATCTTTATTAACTGGTCCAACTTTTACTGATTTCTGAAAGCCTGTACAATTTAAAAGCGTACAGAAAGTAGGTTTTTTTAAAAACAAATGTCATATAGGATTATTGCTGAAATATTAAAGACCATTTCATAAAAGCTGCAAAACTGTATCTTTAACCTTAATATATAGAGACTGATGCAAACATAAGAAAATTCCAGTCTATTAGTTACATTTAACAGAAAAAACATTCCTCCAAATTACAGTGTTCTGGAAATACAAAGTAATTTACTTTAATTTTTATTATTATTTCCAAATGTTAAGTTACTGGGACAACTGATACGGAAAATAGGCTTATATAGGAAACTTTAAATAGACTTGCTTTTCAGTGGTATAAGCAAAATGTCCATGTTAGCAGTCGTCGTCCAGAATCTTTTTAAATACGTAAGACAGGAACAGCTTTACTAGCAAGACTACAGGAAAATATACAGAAGCAAATAAAATCATTTGCTTGGGAGTGCATCTATTGATCAAGCAAATCATGACAACTCTATTTCCAAGACCCCTAAAGAAAATTTTACATCTCATGATGATTCCAAATAAACAGTAATTTCTTCTGTAAGCCTATGTTGCATTTGGATTGGTGAGAGCCCATTTACCTCAATATGCTTTAATATGTCCCACATTGTTGTATGTTTGAATTTGTTTCCTAGTTTCAACAAAGATTTGAACAAAAATGAGATATGAAATACTTCTACTTTCATTAACATCAAAAAGACATTTGAAGAAGATCAAAAAGTGCCAAATAATCTTTTCAGAAAGTGGATTAAAACACTGTAATGATAATACAAGGACAGTATTACCACTTTTCTATGTACACCAAAACACTGCTTGCTGTTTAATGATACCGATATGTTCACCTACCACTCCCAGCAAATCTTAGTGCAAACATAATATGTGAACTTATTTGTAAACCCCAAGACAATTTACGCAGCAACAAGGTTATATAAACCACAGAACTGTTTGAGATTTTCCAGTACATGAGAATGAATGCTTTCTGAAATCTGTCTTACTTTTGCAGTAATGTGTCATTGTAGTCAAAGATAATGTTTCCTATATAAATCATCTAATTCAGAATCAAATGTAACTGTTCAACAGTTCTGTACAAGCTTTAGAGGAGGAAGTCCATTCATTAGAGCAGCTTGGCAAAGAGATTTGGGGTTTTCAGTAAATGTTAGACTGCTTGCATGGCTTTTAAAAAGAAATAAATCTATTAAGGGAAAACTGCTGATATAGTAATTCTTTTGCAAAGCACACAACCACAAAGGGCAAACCTGCCACAATCTGCTTTCCTACACTGGTATCTATGCATATCTTTATGATTTGAAAAGGATTTGTGTGACAATCAAAGCATCACAATTAAAGAAAACTGGTTTAATAAAACAACTGCTGTCTGACCAAGCCTTTTTTTTTTTTAATTATAAAAACCAACATGATAAGTTTTCCTTGATTTCTAAACATTCCACATGAAAGGTTTTTGTATCAAACACTGAGACGTCACTCACGCAGGGTGGCATCTTCCTCTTCCCCATCCGGGTTAAACCTATTGAAATGTATGCTGAAATCCGCCTCGGACTCAGCATTTTCAAATTCGGCCGCCACAGGGCCGGCGGGGGGCCGAGCAGCCCGAGCCTCGGGCTGGCAGCTCGGCTGCGCTGGGGGGCGGCTCCCTTGGGAAACAGGGCTGGGCTTCGGCTTCGGCTGAGCTGGTAACACGGGGCTGGCGAATCCCAAGTTGCTCAGAGCATCCAGGGTACCATCCGGGTCAATCATTGCGTTGATTGCTAAGCAATCAAGAGAAGATGAAAAGGATAGGGAAGAAACCATAACAAATATGATTTTCTATAAAAATAAGGAAATCCTTTTCTCACACTTTTATTGTTACGATGACAGACATGAGTTTTTATGTGTGCTGCCCATGACAAAGAAATGGTGTATCTAACCTAGGTGTAAACTGATATATGTATTCAAAAACATTTACGTATATTAAAACTTCAGATGAAATGAACTGCACTAACTAAACACTGCCTGATGTGTGGACAGGAAACAGAGATGATAAACTGTCTATGATTAGCTTATAGGGACTGAAAGATGGCACTTTTCTTCCGTTTAAGTGGCTTTTCCTCCTAATCTTACCATTATATCATGCTTTGTTCCACCCCACCCACTGCAAGCAGCCATAGTTGCTGATTCCATGATTGCATGAAATTTGTATGAAAGAGAAGTCATTTATCCACAGTGAGGGCAAACTGAAGCACCTAGTACTATTTCATTTTATGATATTTTATTATACTATTAACATATTTGTCACATTTAACAGAACTTCTTTTAATTTCCAAAAATGTACTAATATTTATTACTAATTTGTCTCTAAAGGTGGTTAATGACTCCTCCTGAAACATTCTTTTTGAAAAAATGTTTTGCTGTAGGATTAAATCTGAACACTAAAAACAACAAGTACAAGAAATTTACAATGAACATAATAATAAGCATGGACCACTAATCCATTTGATCATCATTGTTATTAAACCATAAACTAAGTTTAAACAAGTAAGATTGCAACTTCTTTTTAAAAAATACCCAGTATTTAAGTTGACTTTGATAAATGGAATATATGTCTAAATAGCAAAGCTTGTAAGAAAAACATACTCTTCTTTCTGCTTTATATACAGAAAGTACTTTGTGTGTGAAAAGCCAAGTAACTTTTAAATTTTGTAGTGGGCTCCACAGTAGGAAAGACTGGATTTTGTAGTGTGAAGGGAGATGTCAAGAGATAATTCTAAATTTTCATTTGACAGTTGAGGGTTTTTTTGAGATTTCCTACAGTCACAGTGCATTCCTTATACTGAATTGTGCTACACAAGAGGGTATTACTGATGTGCTCAGCCTATTTCATAAAGCCACATCTCAGGATTCTTTATCACCTACTCTTCAATATTTACCTACAAAAATATTTCTATTAAGAATGTGTCACAAATAATTTCTTTGTGATT
The DNA here is from genome assembly GCA_013400975.1 of Atrichornis clamosus. Classification (NCBI taxonomy): domain Eukaryota; kingdom Metazoa; phylum Chordata; class Aves; order Passeriformes; family Menuridae; genus Atrichornis; species Atrichornis clamosus. The sequence goes on from WBMZ01013909.1 coordinate 9,743, forward strand.
CTCAGGACTACTTAATTCTTAGTTGAGCCTTTTATCACATGTATTAAAAGACATGATTACTCTTCTGCTTTAAAATAAAACAGTGATGTTTGTTTATCAAATGTATCAGCAGTTATACGATATTAACATATGTAACTGATACTGTAAATATTATTTAATAAATCACAGTAACTTTGTTTCATGGCATACATACACATATAGATACCTATTTAAAAAATTTAAGCAAGCAACCACAGAAAAGTGAAAAAAGATTTGTACCTTGCAGCTGTTTCTCAACTCGTTTCAGTTCCTGTAAGATTGATGATATTTCCTAGAAAAGAAACAATCATGTTTCATTATCATAGAATCATAGAATCGTCAAGGTTGGAAGAGACCTTCAAGACCATCAAGTCAACCATCCACCCAGCACTTAAACCACCACTCGTCACCCAGGGCCACATCCAGATGCCTCTTAAGCACCTCCAGGGATGGTGACTCCACCACCTCCCTGGGCAACCTGTTCCAATGGCTGACCACTCTAACAATGAAAAATATTTTTCTATTATCTACTTTGAATCTCCCCTGTCCCAGCTTAAGGCCATGACAGAAAAATAATGGAAATTTCCCTTATGGAAAAGAGACTTAAACCACCTCTCAGCAGTGAACAATGCCCCTCCCCAACATATTGCAATTGCAATATGATGTTTGGATTGTCCCTCCGGGCATCAAGGACACCCTTGCTGGTAGTGGCCTAGCCATGTATTCCATGGGTCCTGGGCAGCAGTGCTGGAGGCTGGAGAGCCATGTCCCACTCCGAAATCCAGAGCCCTCGGCACTGCTACAGTCCACAGAACCTCACTCTGTCCCCTGCTCCACTGCCTGTGCCACCTCTGCTGAAGCACAGACTTACAGACACCATGGCTCTGTAGAAATGGGGCAAAGTAACAGCAGACCTTGAAAAGAAAGTTACAGGATAAACTCAGTATTAAATGGAACAGAGTGATTGATAACCTTGCTGAGATGTGAGTCAGACAGTGAGATGACTGCATCAAGACTCTGTCTGCAACCACTGGCCCTGTGCCCACGAGACCCTGCACAGCACACCAGTGGGGGGGTCTCAGCACTCCTTTGCCTTACAGATTTTTCTCCACTGTGCTGCACTGCTTGCTAACACACACAGCCACAGCAACGCACTCAGAAACACAGCAATCATTAAATCATTAAACATCTTAAACTACACAGCCACAGAATAGCCTGAGTTGGAAGGGACCCACAAGGATCACGGAGTCCAACTCCTGGCCCTGCGCAGAACACCCCAAGAGTCACACCATGTCCCTGAGAGCATCTTCCAAACACTTCTTGAACTCTGTCAGGCTTGGTGCTGCTACCACTTCCCTGGGTCATTTCCTTGGTTATAGAATTAACATATTTATATGAATATAAATATGTAAATCCTACAACTGAAGGAACCTACACTGAAGAATAATGTTAATCCAGTTGCTGAAGAGAGTTGTTGATGGTATTCTAAAGCTGAGAATTTTCAAAGGCACTGATTTCAGAAAACCATTAATCCATTGCAGAAAGCTGTTCTGTACTACGTACTGTGATTTTCATGGGTGGCAAAGAGATTGATTATCTTGAATTTTACAAATCTTTAAGCAGATTTCACATCTAAGTCTGACACAAATGTTCCAAGGACAAAACAAATATCCCTTACAATTGCCCTCTCTTAACTTTTAACGTTCTGTGGTAAAAATAAGCACTTCATTTGAACAACACATTGCTCTGAAAACGAAGCAGAAACTTGAAAATCAGTGCATAGACAAAAAATCCCAAACAACGCACACACTTTCAAACAATGTGAGATGCTTTAATACATTGAAAAAAATGTAGTAAAATGCTGAACTTAGGAATAAATATACAACTAACTTTTTTTATTTTATGGAGAATACCTTAAAACCCATATTCAGGGCAGTTAGAATACAAAACACGAAATTTGGATCTTATTCTGGACATGGATAAGAGAAACTCCTTATAATATTTCTAAAATTAGAAACTTCCATGAGGAACTTGCTCAATTAAACTTTTAAAAAACCCAACAAAAACTATCAGTGAATCTTTTAAAGTATAATACATTGTTACTAATGATTGCTCTTAATACATATAGCATTCTGCAGAAATTACAGGCCAAGTTTTTTTATCCTTCCGGGAAAAATCGATCTGGAAGAGTTTAATGACTGATGATGAGCTAACAGAGAAGTGCTGCCTGTTCCATGCCAGAGGAAATATATTCACATTCGGGTTCTGAGCAGTCCAGCATGATGTGAGCAGCTTCCTCTCCCACCTTTCTCCCAGCAAAAGACATCTGCAACAGCATGACGCTGCAGACGCTAGCAGGAAAAAGGCTCTGCCTGCTCCCACATGCAAGGATACTTTTCAAACCCTATGCTCTGTGTTTAGAAGCAGAGGAGAAGTGTACTGAGACACAGCATGTGCTCTGTCCCCTCACACTGTCACACAGTTTGGCCATGAAACGGCCTGAATTAGGTCATAAACCAGAGTTGATTTATGTAGTCAGGTCATTACACAAATCAGCTGGAGCTGTAGTGGGTACTCTATGGTTACTACCTCCAGACAAGATCAACAGGATTATTTTTCATTAAAGAGTCCTTTTATTGCAATGTGTCTGTGGATTATTTTCATCACATGTATTAAAACACAATTTCTCTAAATATTAATAATCAGTATTAATAGCATTACGTATTATATGTTAAGTATTAATGATTAGTAGGTAAACTAGTTTTTAGATTGTAAAACAAGTTCATTCAAAAGCAATCTAACATTCAAGCTAATACTTGCTACCTTTTGTTAAACAAATGTACTGATGGTCTATATAAAGTCTGAATCCATTTTACTGCATGCCTTATCTGAGAATTTTTCCTGAACAATTACTTATTTCTTTATGAGACAGAAAATGTTAATAACTATTAAAGAAGAATAAGTTTATTCTTGAAATATACTTAGTGTCTATATAAAACACATTCCTCTATTGATTATTTAGACATTAGATAAGCAGCATAATCTATCCCAGAAAAGATAACTATTCATACCATGCTCGATGTTTTCACAATAGGAACTTCACTTTCAGCTCGTAACTTGTTTTCAATTTCATCCCAGTTTCTGTCTTTGTCCTTAAATAATATTCTACAAGAAAGAAATCCAACAGTATGTTTAAAATAGAAAAAACCCCACAAATTAAACTGAAAGATTGAATAACACAAGAGGAGAAAGTAAATAACACAATAGGAGTACTGAATGAAAGTAAAAATGAAATACTTAAACCTGATGGAATTTAACTATACGGTTTAAATTTCCAGGGAAGCATACAGGCTTTCAGCAAAATCATTATTATTGATATTAAAATGGCAGTTCTGTAGCTAAATACTTGCTTATTGTATGTAGATACAGACACAGCTGATTCTTTCCTCCAGCACTGAGGAGGATCTTTTAAAAATCCAACTATTTTACTGTAATCAGAAAATTCCCCATTCATACTGCATTTTACAACAATTGCAAAACACAAGATAAATTCAACTTTTATATTTGCATTTTGTATTAGTTTAATAAAAAATAAAACACTTGAGGAAAATAAAAAATGCATTTCACAGAGGAAGTTTTCATTGAAATGTCTCAATACGTAAGTTTTATATATGTTTTAGTAGTATGAGCATCACTTGTATTACATTTAAAGAAGTAGTTTCTAGTTGTAAAACCCCACAGCATACTGTGAGATATCCCCTTTTTATGTTTTGCTTCCCCGCTTGATAAAGTTTCTGTTTTCATTGTCATATAATAAATATAATTAAACTGTCTACATTGGCACAATCGGGGAAAAAAAGCAAAAAAAAAAGCAATGTGCAGATAATTTGTGATCTATGAAGCGACACCATGATGACACAGAGCAGTCCAAATCCACTTCTTCTCTAATTGGTACTTCAGAGTTGAAAGTTCAAAACTAGCTGCAGTAAAACTGCTAAGCAAATAAACCAGTCAATTTCAAATAATGGCCAAAGAGCAGTACATTTTAAAGAAGTTAATAGTGTAAGTAGGTCTCTGAGGTCTTCCAACTCTTTAAGTTGGAAGTTCATGATACAGTGAATCTCACAAAGACTAAGAATTTGAAAGAAAGCTGTGAGACTTAGTACTGCATTTCTGTTCACCTTTCTTCAGTTATCTGTGCCCTGTGAAGAATGTCACTATTATTGTCCTGTCAAGAAAGTCTCATTTTGCAAAATATGCACCCTGCCTTATTTTATCACCACACAGATGTCCATAGACAACCTATCCAGAAGCTGCTTTAACTCTCCTTCTGTATTTGAGGTCTTCACTCACTGCTGTTTCAGGACTTTTATGTCAGAGGTTCCACTGAGGGGAAGTGCTACTTTGATGACACAGTGTCATGGGATTGAGGCAAAAGACCACTTCTGTCAGATTTGGGTGTATTCAAGTACAAAGCATACAAAAAGTGAACATTAATACCTACTTTTTCTTGGGGAAGGAATAAATAAATTAAAAGTAATCAATCAAAACTGCAGTGAAGAAAACATGAAACACTTTATGACCTCAATCAGGGTCATCATCTTCTAACATAGTCCATCATCAGAGGTCTGGCAAAATTTTTTTATGTTCTGGAAGGGAGTGCAAAAGCTTGCAAAGCCATACAACTGCAAACCTGTATACCAGAAAGTTCAATTACAATGGAAAACCTAGGATTTGACTGTCACCGAGGAGTTCAAATTCATGTTAAAAAAAAAAAGAAGAAAATAAAAGCAGAGACAATGAAACCCTTTATAGGCTCATACATTTAAAAAACAAGCAACTTCTGGAAATATTTGGATTCAGTACACAGACAATCTTATGCAGCTATACTTTTTCTAACTTAATAGCATTTATATCACCCTGGAAATCACCAGAAACAGAGCAAATAAGGCTTCATTTAGCAGTAAATAGCGCTAGCAGGAAAAAAAAAAGCTATTGCGACATTGTGAAATTTTTCATTTACCTTCTTGGCATGTTATATTAAAATTATTCTATCTAGATGTATGTGATTAGTGTCTTTGCTGGTATATGTGGCATTTCCAGTCTTACTCTTTTAGAGATAATGATCTTACTTCTCTTGTCTAACTCAAAAACTTTTCATTTCATAGGTCACTTTATTTAAAAAAAAAGGGAACAAAATGAAAGCACTAATTAGAAAATTTGAAACTGTTATTATTTCAACTATAAAGTGGACAGGCCAATTTGTTTATACTATAACTTCAGGAAGCCTATTTCCTTTTTACTTCACCTTTTTGAATTCTTCATTTAGCTATTTTTAACTTCCTGGAGGGTCTTCATCTCTGTCTCCTTTGCTCTTCCTTTTTGTAACCATACTTCCCAAGTTAAAAGAACATATTTATAAATGCCTGTTGCCTTCTGCTCTTGCTTTTCCCTACTTTCTGAGGCAAATCTTATTTGATTGTGCTCCATCCCCAATTTTATTTTGGTGCACTTTGCAGAATGCACAGCAAATGGCAAAACTGATGTAAGTGCTTTTCCCAGATTTTACCTGACTGAAGAGGCACTTGCTTGCTACAAGGCAAGCCAATGACACTGCAGTCACACTGCAGAGCACTGATAAACCCATGCGGGTCTTCTCACCACAAAACCTACTCACCTCTTCCCTCCATAACCTCTGAAAATTTCCTGCAAACTCACTGTAACATATAAAAGCACAAATACAGGCTAGGTACAGAATGGATGGAGAGCAGCCCTGGGGAGAAGGACTTGGGGTGCTGGTGGAGGAGAGGCTGGACGTGACCCAGCCCTGTGCACTCACAGCCCAGGAAGCCAAACGTGTCCTGGGCTGCATCCACAGCAGCGTGGCCAGCAGGGAGAGGGAGGGGGTTCTGCCCCTCTGCTCTGCTCTGGTGAGACCCCCCTGGATCACTGCAGCCAGCTCTGGGGTCTCCAGCACAGGAACNGGAACACCAACATGATCAAAAGGATGGAGCACCTCTCCTATGAAGACAATGTACTTGTTGATCAAAAGGATGGAGCACCTCTCCTATGAAGACAATGTACTTGTTTTGGGCAGAAATTTTAACTGGCTTAACTCCAGTAAGAGGAATGGAAGCACACCAGTTGGCTGAATTCATGCATACCAAAACAAAGCCAAGGTTAAAATCTGTAACAGGTACTAGCTGCCTTATATGCTCCCTAAAAAACAGTTCTAAAACGAATGCTGTTTTCCTGATTCAAAATATTAATGAAATTATGAATAACATGGTATTATTCAAATCCATTCTGAGTATCAGGAAAAGGATGTTTTGAACACAGCCCTGGAGAATATGCTAAATAATTCCTTATTAATGAAAGTTTACTGCATTTTTATAAAAAGAAGCAATTTCACTTTCTTTAAATATATATAAAATATTTGCAGGTATGCTTATATTTCTAATACACATGATCACATTATTACATACATTACAACGTGGCTGACTTACCTTTTAAGCTCAGGAAATTAATCAGAAATCTATAAGATGTGAATATAACATTACCTCTGAACCACCAGTAGAAACAACACACAAAAATCCTTAGAACAGGATAATAACAATGGGTTACAGGCTTTTAAAGAATTGATTCTTCACTCAGTGATACTCTTTCTACTAGAAATAGCAGGACTAGAAATGACAGTTAACCTAAAGTTTTTACCCATTTATATAGATTATTTTTTTCTTCTTGATATCTATGTTCAAATATTTTTTGGTATTCCCATGAGAATACAATCTTCAGATATGTTAGTATTTTGCTGTTTTTATTAGTTACATCACCCTATACTGAAATAAATGTGATTGGGTGTTTAATCTGTCACTAATCTAATATTCCAATATCTGACACTTCCTAGACAAACTGATCAATTACAGACCTAATATTTTTTCACATTCAGAAAATTAGGCATGAAGTTCAGCCAAAAGACTTTCTTATTTTTAATATTCTCTATTTTAAAGTTATTAACTGCACAAAGGCATGAAAAAGAACGCCTGAATTATACAACCCTGGACTTTGTATTTAGAATTTTCTTTTATTCTTGTCAACCAAAGTGGTCACCAAGTGGTTGTGCACTAACACATTCAAGTTAAATGGAACTCTTGGTAGAGCAATATGTAACCATTTTTGACATGTCTATAAAGGAAGGAACCTAACTATTTCAGCAATTATTTTCAAATAAAAATAACAAGTGGCTACATCTGTTGTTTTAGATTTAGAAGTCAATAGGGACCACATTGTCTCCAGAGCAAGAAGTCTTCCAGAAGGATTCACTGAAACTGCTCTCCTCTTTCCCGTTTGTTTTTGCTTCCTAAAATGCAGAACAACAACTTGGCAAATGTATATGCCCCAGTTTTGCAGTTCAGCAACATTTTAACCTTGACTTATCAGGAAGGCAGTTTTACAAGACTTGCACAGGGGTTGTGTAGATTTTGCACAGCATTTGCATGTGTTGGAACAGCTGCTCTGCTGGAAGTATGATGGATGTTTTTCTGTCCAAGTAAACTTTCCTGATATTCCTCTTCATATAAAGTGAAATAAACAGAAGGAATAATGGACAAAGCATTCATTCCAAGTCTTTCTGAATGCTAAAAAAGCCATAGGTAACATTGCCTTTTTGAAAGACAAGTTTCTACTAAGTCCATTTGCTCTGTGTCTATTATATATATCTCTTTTACTGCTGGGAATGTTGACGGCAGCAGACATTTTCAGCAGCAATAACAATAATTTTTGAAAACCCACCTGATTTTGCCAGCTGTTTTGTCTATGGATTGTCTTATCTTGCGAGAAAACTGGAAGACTGAGGACAACAGCAAACTGTCCCCCATAACCTGCAATAAGTTTTTAATAAAAAAGGATATTACTAGTTTAATTTGAATTAAATACAAACAATTCCATGTATTTTGGTATCTTGTGTTTTAGTTAGTATCATATACAATGATATTTGAACATTTTGCAAATAAAATAATATACAATTTTTTCCAATATCAATGCCACCTGCTAAAGGTAGGAAAGAAATGATAGTATCTAGAATATTAAGTGGGGAGATAATTGTAAAAACTTAAAAGAGACACCTTCTTAGAGAGAATCCTGTTGTGTACTCACTTCATCTCTGCTCCAAGTCCTTCTCCTGGTAATTGTTGGGGGATCAAGGGCCTCTGTTAGCTGAGGTCTGGCATCACCAGGCCGACCATTCCCTTCTGGGGGTTTCGTATGCACTATTGGAGGGATTTTTCTAAAATTGAGACTTTCATCAAATACTCGGTCCACCAACTGCGGGATAAAAGAAAAATGAAGTCTATGAAGTCTACTGGATACATGCAAAAATCAGACTGCTATTTCTTTCCTCCTGAAACAGTTTACAAGATGCCTATCAAATAAAAATCATTCTGTTGCCTTGTATAGTATAAATCAGATCTCTTACATCTCTTATCTAAGAGTATCTTGTAAAAATGAACGTTTGGGGTTTTTTTCAAATACCAGATATACATGGCAAATATAGACTACCCCGCTGAAATTTTGCCTGTGGGCAGGTAACACAATAGCTATCTATAAACTGGTACTGAATAATGTATTCCTTTGATTAAGGGAATGTATCTGTGGAATTAAGTAAAGTACTCTGAAATTCAGAGGTTTTTTCCAAATTAGTCACAGAGTTACAGAAAGACCTATACTATCTAAAGGAGATACTGCCACCTGCAGTATGTACACAATCTACCGCATTTTTGTAAGAAGAAAATAATTATTTAATAATATAAAAATTGGAGCAATCTCACTGGATCTGAGAAAATGAACATTTTACTTTCTTAAAGTTTAGCCACAGTCCATGAGAATTAAACCCAAAATCTATGTGAGTGCATTTATAATTTTTCTCAGTACCCAACTAACAGATTTCTTATTGCTGTTTATATCTTTTTTTCCACAGAAAAAGACAGTATTAAACTAAGCACAGTAAACTAGTGTATTAACAAAAATTTATGCACACAAAAATGAATAAAACACATTTTGAAAGGAATACTATGAAGAAAAAAATGCATTAAACATTTACAACACATTATTATGGTGAATTGTAAAATGGTAGAAAGTGATGATTTAAATTCAGATTAACATGTTTACCAGCATTAGACCTGTGATGGTTACTAGAACACGTTAGTCAATATATTCATAGAACAGCACACCAGAGGTAGGCAAACAAAATAAGAATTATTAGAAGAATAAGGCAAACTTATTTCAACACAGCTTTTGACAATGTTATTAAGAAAGAAAATCTAAAGTTAACTGATGATACCTAAGAATTTCAGTGTTCAGAAGATGAGAGTTTTATGTCACCTGTGAAAAGAGGGACTTTTTTGTTTTTAATAGCTACGCAAAGAATTAAATGTATACATTTATCTATAGTTGTGCATACACACTAGTATCTTTAAATGCACTTAGATACCAATCCAACAGTATCTAAGGCTACAGACAAGCAAGAAACAAATAACTATCTTGTCCTATGTTTCGTGGAAAAAAAGAGACAGACAGATATTATGCATCCTTTAGACAAGCTGTGTCCATAGAATAACTTCTGGGTTGTTTGTTGAAATGTAAAGGAACTTTAAATCAAAAAAACAATGTAGAGATCATGCATACGGGTTGAGTGGAGATAACTAAAAAGGCTATGCAAAATGCTAAAAGCAAAAGAAATAAAGAAAAGGAAGAACCTTATGCATTTCTCCATGAAGATCTCCTACCTCTTCTCTAGTGTCTATGGCAGAGCCAGGGGTGGTGGCAGCAGTGCTTACTGTGGTACTGGGGGCAGTGCCTGATGAAGTCACTGAATCTATCTCTCCTGCTACATCGTTGATTTCCCGTGCGATGAGAGCCAGATCTTGACTGATCCTAGTAATAAAGAGAGTGTTACATTCTCCCCTAGAAATACGTTCGGGCCAGTAGAGCCCAAACTGCAGCCTTTGAGGTTCTAAGTTCTAGTTCCTGATAACAGTCCTATGAAAATGTGCATGCCTTTCTAAATGGAAAGATTATTTGTAGAACCATAAAAGCTAATTTTAACTGAAGCTTTTAATAGCATGCCGTTCTAGATGAAGAAGGTGGAAAGCAATCTCAAAAGACAGAGTACCCTTGTTTTCTTTCTAGGATTCACAGACACATGTGTGCAATATGCAGTACATCCAACATACAGGATGCACTGGAAATATGCTGAAAATACTGCCCAGATGACCTGTGCACATGCAGTATGTCTGAAATGTTCAGAAAACATTTAATTTATACCTTAGTTTACCTACTTGCAAAAAATGTCTTCTGGACCTCTGATTTTCTAGCAGCCCTGAAGCTTGCTCAGATCAAGCTGCTTAAGTGTCTGGAATTCCAGACCAATACCCTAAATCCTCAAATTTAATCAAGAAAAGTTTTCTAGTGGGAAAAAAAGAACATACCTTTAAAAACCTGGATATGATAGCACTAGAAAAATACATCTGAATTCTCAGCCAAAGATTCCTTAGCCTTTCTTCTGATTCCCCACATCAAAAAGACAGCTTTGCTCCATATTCTGCTCAGCACAGGTAGGAAGCTTGGCTAGCTCTGCCTGTGCTACTCCCCCCCAGGACACCCCATAAGGAGGAGGGAATGAAAAAAAAAAACCCCAACAAAGCAAAAGCTAAAAGCCCTTACTAACTATGGCACCCTGAATCTCCAGCTTGGATCACACAGTTCAGAAGACCTAGAATTGAGAGCAGACTGCCAAGTGATCCCCTTTCACAGCTCTGCCTGACAGGACTGAGGGCACAGGAGCCGACAGTGTCACTTCTGCACCAGCGAGGGCTCGGTGACGCGCAGCACCCGCCACTCAAGTGGAAGGAGGTGCACAGCCATGTGACAGTGACACACACCAGGCTGGACAGAGATTGATGTTCAAGGTGAGCTTCCTTCTGCTCTTTATTTTCACTTTGCCTTCAAGTCAAAAAGAATGCACACCAATAACTTACGAGATAGCTTAAGACTAAGTGATCAGAATTTCAACTAGAAAATCAAACATAACTAGAAAAATTTCCAGCCAAATTCCGACACTGGGTTTTGTGGCTAACCATCAGCAATCTGCAATGAAGTGCAACTTTATGCATCTTAGGTACACATATAATTTGGATAAGGCTGTAGAAGAATATGTGGCAATTACCTATGACCACTCAAGACAGTACTTCTGATTTTAAACTATCAAAGACTGGAATAGTAAAGAATAAAACAAGTCAATCACTCGTTTAAATAAATTAAAATATGATAAGTGTCTATTACTAAATTAATTAATTTAACCTAATTACTTTACTTTTGGTCCAATTTTAATTTATATTTCATGTTCTTATATATACGTGCCATTAAAAATCCTATATTCTAAGTAGTAGAGATACTAAAACACCCATTTCCTTTGTTTCATGCAACCATCTAACTTTTTTCTTAAATGGAGAAGTTCCTACTAATCACATTTGAATTTCTGGGACAAATGAGTAGTTGTGAAGAAAATAAAACCAAGAGATTTCAATTATCAGCAAATCCTCCAAAATAAAAATGTCATTAAACACCATAATCAAAAGTAGTATCAGTCAACTAAGACTTAACTCTTCACAGAAATCAGCAGTGCTTCAACAAGACACAACCACTTCATTTGAGTTCTTACCAAGAAATCAAAATTACATACAATGTCAGATCTCTATATAAAAAAGAATTCAAATGAATCCTGGAAGTATCAGAAAAAACAACATCAATGGCAAGCAACTTGGTAGACAATTACACTCAAGCATCGGTCAATCTGCGATTATTTTCAATGTGACAGTAAGCTATAGACAGTACTCAACGACATTACTGCATAGAAACAATATAGAGCACTAAACAAAAAGCACTGTGAAAAAGAAAGTTAGAAACCAGATGTGAGTTGAGCCTGCCTTTTCGTAAATGAAGTTTTTGAGTAATTCTACATTAACTTTCAGAAACAAAAAGTACTGCTTAAGTATAAGGAGCATGTTTTGTGCAATCAGGGACAAGAGACTTAGGCTTTAGATAGACACTATTTACTCTGCTGCAACTGTAGGTTGCCTTGCAGATTGCCACTGCTTCCTGCATCAGACCTGGCAATCATACAAGGCAAATCAATTCCCAGAGGCAAAACTAATAAACCCTAAATCCCCTAAACCCCTCAACCTGCTCCAGGAAACATTGCTTTAGATTCACTCAGTGAGTAGACTCAGGCAGTTACACAGATACATAGGGAACAGACTCCATTTCCAACACATAGGAAAAGATGAGAACACAAGGCTTGGGGTATAGAGAGCACAACCACCTTTTTCAAAAGCCTGGAACTCTAGCTCTTATTTACCTGTAGTGAAAGAATACCCTATATTAGGAAAAAACACAATGAAATAGGAATACTTCATAGATAGCTGCAATAGCGCCGAACTGCTGGATTACCAAAAACATTTTTATACTTAGTCTATGCTACACTGAGTCAGCTGACTTTGTAATAATACTTTAATATCCTTAAATAAAATGTACGTGAAACTCCTGTTATTCTGAGGATGTATATTCCCTCCATGTCAGAGTGGCTTTAAATCAAATTTAGTTATTTCATTAAGTTTTTTAAACATCTCTTTCAAATTTTCAATTTTATTAACATCTGTAAATTGTGACATCTGTGAAAAGTGCCAAGTGGGTCATTCATGGAGGGCCAGATAAAACACAGTATGAGGGTAACCCGGATGTAATGAAATGTTTGTCATACAGTCTCTACACTACTTTCTGCTACATGTGTATTTTATGAAATTCTTATCCTTATACCTGCCTAATCTAAGCAGTTATTCAACAACAACAACAACAAATTGACTGTGTTTAATGAGAGCATCATCTATTAATTTTTTAAGAACTTTATAAACGGAGTTGAAGGGACCCTAATCATAGGGCTGATGGCTGGAATGGAAAAAAAAATACAGATAATTATAGAGACTATGGTTAGCAAGGCAATGGGAGCAGAGACGAAAAAATACCTTATAAAGGACAGAAGTTAAAATTAAAGCGAGGGGAGCAATAATGTGAATCAGTACAAAGATATATGGAGACACAGAAAGAATGAACTAGTGACCTGCAGCAAGGGGTCTCGGCGGAGGCTAATCAAAGCAACTGCTATACCAAGTAGTGACAATAGCTTACAGTAACCTGGAACTCCTCAAATGCTGAGTGCTAGTTTTCTTTACCTTAAATAAGATCATTTAATGCAGTTTGTGTGAAATTTCTACAAAAACCCCAAAATTTGGCAATACTGAATTAAGCCTCATACCACTTCCACTGAAAATAAAGCTGAAGAGGCAGGGTAAGTACACAGCCTTCAAAACAAATTTAAAACCAGTATATCAATGTAGAAAAGGGTAAGAATCCCAAGGGAAGGAAAGAAACCTGCAAACCTAACCATCAAATGAGTTTAGACTGAATTATCAATTACTTTCAGTGTTAATCTCAGATCAGCAAAACACACCAAGTTTCACTGAAGGAGAGGTTCAGCAGTACTTTTTATCAGGAGGAAGTAATAGGCTATGGTTATCAATTTTTTCTATATAAACACAGTCCTCCCTATAACCATCTCTAACTATAGATTTCTGAAAAGAAAGAGATGTTAAAGGAAGATGATTTTGAAGATGTTTATTTCATCATTTATCCTGATAATATGAGACTCCCTTAAGTATCTTCTGTGTGCCCTCTCTGGGCCTCTACATTTTCCCTTTGTACAGATCACACTAGAAAAACAAATGTTGAAAAATATTATCAACATCAGGAAACAAAAAATAATCACACTAAGCAAAACACCTCCACAGAATTAAGATTAAGAAAATACTCCACAGTATTAAAATTAATCTTTAGAGGAAAACACTTTTCATGTTTAGGCTTCCAAATTAAGTTCTGTGAAAATCTTCAGAACTTGAACACTGGCATCTAAGTATTAAATAACATCTACATGCTTGTGCAAGCTCTCTGAACTTTCCGTTGTCTGGGTATTGCATGATATGGGAATAACTGATTACCAGAATGTACAACTAACTTTTCCTTGGTTCATCTGAAGCAGAGTGATATCAGCAATTAACAGAGGAATTGATATACTAATCTGAGGGATTTACAACAACAAAAAAGAAATTACTTTTTGATGAATACACATGATTTAAATTAGAAAGTACCTAACATGAAATAACGTCTAGATAAATCAAAAATTAAAATGAGAACATGGTCTCTCACATTCCAAAAATCACTTTTTTCTCTCTCTGTCACCTGTGACTGATCTGAAATTTTATCTCAATATGTAAAAGTAGTACAAAATCACATATACTTCAGCCTCCGGAAATATACAAAGTACCTCTGCAAGTCCCACTAATGCAACTGAAAGTGCATAATCTGGGATTTGGCTACCATAAATCAGAAGTTACTATCATTTTCCGTTAAAAAGAGATGTACTGGTAACATGAGTGTTCTGAGTGCCAGTCTCTCATAAGAAGACTTTTGAATTACCCACTCAGTCAGCGAATGAAAGCAGTAAGTAGAGTGATTCAGAAAATCCATTCGCACTTTTCGTCCTGTGTATGCACCTGTGTAACTGGTTGGGTACAACTCCCTGTTATTTTAGAGGCACTCCTTTAAAACCAACCTTGCTATCTCTTCTCGGTGAGCAGTCCAGTCACGAATGTAGTCTTCCTGCTCCTTTATTCTGTGCTTGAATGTGTTGCTGCTTTGAGCTGCTGTCCCAGCGCTCTGCAGTCGCGTGGTTTTCAGGGCTGGAGAAGTACGTAGACGGGTATGTTTAGGGGAATTACGGTTTGATCCGAATTCATCTTCTGAGGTGGAAGCATAATCTGTAGGAAAGCGCCTCCATCTTGCACTTACTAAATTAGTTTAATTATTAAAAAAGAATTATTATGGCATCTTTAATAAGAAAACAGCATTATTTCAGTAACATCACAAAAATATACAACTATTCATTATCCATCCCCAGGTACCTCACAAAAGGTTTATTTACTACATCTTTAAAAGAAAGCTAAAGAATTTGTGTTAAATAAAAAATATTGATTAATAAAAACATAAAACTAATGCTCTTTGTATACTGATGAGTGAAGTAAGATGTAAAAGCCAGTGTTTGTATATGAGCTCAAACAAACTCTATTACAAAACAAGGGCCCAATTCATTAACATTTAAGTATATAGTCAGATTGCACTTTTTCTGCAGATTTTTCCCCAAATTTCATTCAAGGTTTACGTGATACACACAAAAAAAGAAGAGATATGAAGGAAGGATGGAGCTGGCACCAAGCCTGGAATGCATGCTTATATAAGGAAAGCATAAAACTCCTAGATGATGCAGAGGTCTTTTCCAACTATAATGATTCCATGATTCTATGATTATGTGTTTAGTACAGAAAAAGAATATGTAAAATTAATATTGTATTATAAAAATCTGCAGCACATCTACAAGAAAAGCAGCCTCAGGAAAAAAAGTACATATTCTCACATGCAGCACATAAAGTATTTTACAGTCACGTTGCTGAAGACAGCCTGAAGTATAGGAGAACTGAAACTAAGTAGGAGGCTCTTGTGCCCTTATGAATTACTGAAGTCTGGTAAATGGGTTTCAGATATGCTGTCCTCAAACATTCTCTGCAGGAAAAGATACCACTAAGTGTAAATAAATCCCCATTACCACAACCTGATTAGTTCTTGCAGGGGATTTAATACCCCAAACTCACTGACATTCATGATGCTCTGTAAGTACTGCAGAAAATTTTAAAAGTGTGTAATCACCTCTTGTTAATTTAAAAATAATAGATTTAAATGATGTACATTGGGGTTTAGTATTACAAAATGCAAGAATTAATAATGATTTCTTCTGAAACACTAAACAACCCATTTAAAATTAAGAATACACCAATATGAATTTAAGTAACAAATAATGAAAGTAATTTTACTTGATAAAAGATTTGTGTAATGCAAAGATTACAGTATGTAGAATATGACATTGGTGTATAAGCTTACATTCCTTCCCTCATACAAATAATGAAGTTTCAATTGCTAAAAACAAAAACATACTTGTGTAATTTTTTTTTCAGCTTTAATTGTTGGTTTCAAATTATGTCCAGTTCTACTTTTTTAAAAAAATTTTCTAACTTTTTTGTAGAAAGTAACAATGTCTCTCTCCAATCGCTGATCTCTTTTTAGAGGTTTCAAAATTGTTTGATCTTAGGGAAGTAAAACATGAGCAGAAAAAGCACATTTTCCCACCAACAGCATGCAAGCAATGTGTGACCAAAGTCCAAAGAGTTTTATGAGTTGGGCCCACATTTTAACATCCATTTTTGTTTAAATTGTTTGTCCCACTTCAAATTACATTCTTTAAAATAATTATAAAATTTATCTTAAAATCTTACAAGTGAGCTAGTTCAGCAACTCAGCACTGTACAATGAGCATATGTAATAATATATTTAAAAACTAAAAATTGAATGAGAAGTGAAATATCAGAAACAGATTTGATTTCTAGTACTCTACCACTGTAAGTTTCAACATCAGGGTCTGGGTCTGGGAGAAGCTTGGATTTCTCTGTGTACAAAATAGTGTTTTATCATGTTAATTCGTTTTAAAACATTCAGATTAGAAGCATTTGCTTAAATAAAATATATTGATGAGATTAGCCTTAGGTCCTCTTTTTCACCCACACTTTTTTAGGAAAAGATTATACATTCAATCAAAGATACTGAATTTTAGAAAGGCTTAAACATTTCAGAGATACTAACTGAAATGACATCAATAGCAATTGTCTACAAAGTATCATAAAAACCCTCTCTATTTTTTAAGACCATTACATTTTAAGGCCTTAAAAGGTTGGTTTTTCATGTATTATCAATGGATTTCTCATTAATATGAGAAAGAAGCTATTGTAGGCCTGGCAGTAAAAATCTCCAAGTTGTATGATTCATGACAAGCAATATCCAAGCATATTTCCCAGTAAGGTAGCTATACATTTGCACATACGTGCTTTCAAATCTTTAAATTATGCCTCCACAAAATGTCATGGTAGTTTATGAAGATCTCTGAAAGCTATCGTGCAGTTGCTTATCTCAGATGCCAAAGACTGTGAATATCAGTACAACTAACTAGAAAATCCTCCAGAACCATGGCTAAAATAATCAGCATACAAACCTAATTTAGTGAGCACTCTGTGAGAAGTATAATGTCCTGACAACATTATAGCTGGCAGGTTTGGTGATTTGGACAACATACTCTCACTTTTAAGATCTGAGAATAACTTTATTGAATATATTCCTTAAAAAACATTCTACTCTCATTGATGCACTGCCTTATCAAAGTTCATCCATTTCAGAGATCCTAATACTAAAATACACTTCATAAGGCTGTTTTTTTTCCATTATCAACTTTTCCCCCCTCCACAGTTACCTCAACAACTTTGATCAACCTATCTGCCAGCTATTTGCAATGACAGCTAGGTCAGCAAGCCAGCAGAGCTGCCAAACACAACTAGCTGCTCAAGGTCTCTCTCTGTTCTGACTCAATGCTTCATTTTACAGTTGCAGCTTAGCACTTTTGCACTAGGTCTGATCCTGCTGTTTGTTTTCCAAATACACAGCTCCTTCTGTAACATCATCTTCAATTTTCCTCCATTATTGTGAAAATAGGTCTTCGGTCTTCTCTGTTTTTATTGATCACACTCTACTGTTTGATGATGCAGTGCCTTGATCAAACCTTTCATTGCTTGTGCTATAAAGTTACTAATTTTGCCTCAGGTGTCTTCACAGTGTTGTCAATTATCAAGCCTCCTACCACAGAAACACCCTGGTAATTACTTTAATGCTGACAATTCTCATCCAAGATGTTCCATTTATCTGCTTTTATATAAAAGTAAGCAATACTTCACTGTATCAGGGATTAAAAATGATTCTTGAAATTATGGATTTGCTGATAGCTCTGACAATTTTTACACGATTAGGTTGCAATTCATCCACATGAAGTATAAGACAATAAAAAAATTCAGTGATTACATCTTTTTCTTGCCCTTTTTTTGCAGGTATGTATGGCTAAACATGAAATAACTTCGGGATGAAATAACTTTCTCTTTGCAGGCTGGATTTAAGAAGCTGCCAATGTTTAGTGATCTACAATGTGGTAATGTTAGCTGACCTCCGATGAGGTAACTCATGGAACATATTTAACATTTTGATAACAACTAGTCTTCTGGTAAAAGAAACAAACCCCCAAACCCTATATAGATAATAATCATTCATCTTCCAGTCTTTCTATGCCCAGGGAGAGAAGAAAATCCATCCCTGTTATGCCTTGATTAAATGTGCCTGAAGTAAAACACATTCAAACACTTCATCAGTACTTTCCAAAAGTGCTAAAATTAAGTGAATTGTTGACTTTTCTAGAAACAAAATCAAATGCAGGAATTAAATCCTTTGGATCGAAAAGCTTCTGCTGTGTTCTATTTTTATATATTGTATACCAGAAACACATTTAATTCAAAGATGCTTTGAATACATTGATCTAAGGATAAAATAATAAATACTATTATCAATAACCTGATGTGTTGGTAGTTATTAGCATTAAATGGCTAATGGGAAAAGGGGGATGGTACTGAGTAGTGGCCTATATGTAATAGGAGAGGTATGTATACATATACTCCTATATACACTAGAAGATGGCACCTCTTTCCAAGCAATTCAGATTTTCCTAAACCAGTAAAAAAATTATACAGTAATGTTACTGATACAGACAAAATTCAGAACTCAAAATACTAAACAGTAGTAATAATATTTATTACTTATTAGTAGCAATACTTGATTGGTTTATTAAGCCATGATTTTGTTTTGAAAGTATCTGACTGCTTTATTAATTGCTTTCAGATTTTGGCCTTGGCATTGCTAGGCTTCTCCCTGATCTTGATATATATATTAACTGATAATTTTTTTCTTGATATGTATTAACTGATGAATTTTTTTATGACAGGAGATATTCCTACTGTAGATTTTTCTAACAATGGTCTTTTATAATTACTTAAAATTACTTTTTAAATTAGCTTATTATGTTGGGGTAGCGCATGAGATGATGCCATCTTTTCTCTCCTGAAAACACAGTATTTTATACAGGCTACAGTAAACTCTGACTGTGTAACCCAGGTAAATGAAGTGACATTCAGCAAAGATGACTCTGATAGACCAGTAGAGTGGAAAGAGAAAGATACACCCACTCCTTAACAGAAGCAGCAAACCACTTCAATGCTGCAACCTGGGAAAAGTTTAGGAAGCCTGCAGTACTTCACAAGGACACAAAACTCAAAATCCATATACAGTTTTGTGAAAACAAAAGCAGTGAAGTGACAAACAATATCTGGGCTTTACCATTTCAAAAATCAGCAATATCACAATTTGAAGAAGTATTAATTATTAAAGTAAACATATAGAAGTCTTAACTGACACTCTTCCCTGACCTAATGTTGTCACCTTTCAGGTTGCATGCATCAATTCAAAATTTTGATTAAAATTGAAAACATGTTACTTTTCCAAATCTATCTTACAAGGAAGGACTTAATTCTTATTTGAAGTTTCACCTTTTTTTTTTTCACTCTTGTAGACATCTGTCACAGTATCAAACAGATTCAACTTTTTAGTTCAGTGAACGCCTAATTTGTATCTCAGCAGAAATTTCTATTCAGCTAATAAATGATGTAGCCAGAAGATAACTGCCTCGGGAACACACAATCCTGACAAGGTCCACTTATGATATACAAGCAACAAAAGGACAGCATGAGTGTGGGAAACTAAGTATCACAGTTGTTTATAGCAACTCTGAATGGGATGCAGAAAAAGAGAATATAAAATCTCAATACGATACAACACTGGAAGCTACTCTACTTATTTAATTCTTAGACTGTGGATTGACTGTAAATCAATAGTAAAGCTGGTAGCATGACAATTCTCAAAGCAGGTGAACATTTATTTAGATATTCATTCCACATGAAATTTCACTTTTATATAACTACCAGATTTTAATTTTGATTTATTTAATATTGCTGTTGAAAAAAACTACCAGGCTTTCACACTGCTTGCAGTAAGAGTGCTATGTTAATTTCTAACAGAATAGTAGGTTAAAGTTCATAGATTGTATGAATTTTTCCTTCCACAATTAAGGTAAAGGAACCACCACACCAAAGAAGATCAACATGATTTGGAAATCATGATGAAATAATAAATTGCCATGATTTTGAACAGAGAATGGGAAATAATCCAAGGCAAGGCAAACACCTTAAAAGAAATTACTTAACTTTACAATATTTAGTTAGGTAGTACATAATTTTTTCAATTCATTACTTCCATGTTATTAGTTTTATCAAAAAATCTCTGTTTGGCATTTTACAAGCCTACTTAACAAATAAATATTATGTCCCCTATGTAGTAAATAGTGCTGCTGACCTTCTGAACTTCTACTACTATGACTTGAGCGAAAAGATATTGGCTCTGTTTTTGTACTAAAGCAAATTAGTGCTGACATATCTGATTTTCCAAATGCACTTCTGTTTCACTGGTTTCAAGATGAAAATGTATCCAAAGAGTTAAAGGATTACAATTTCTTGTCTTTATGGTTTTAAGTCAGAAACCTCCACAAGCCCTCCCAAGGAAGCCTCTTACTCCAAATAAAGAGACTGCATCAACTAAAACTCAACAGTTTCTTAAGAACTCTTCCTTAATCTTAAATATTTTTTTAAATCCACATACTAAAAACATCTAGTATTGCATAAAATTATTTCAAATAATCTCACGTACCTGAGGGAGAATTATGAGCTGAAGCCAAGGATTTGGATTTGGAATCCGAAAGTCGAGAAATGCTATTGGCTCGAGTTCTAGCAGAAACTTTACTGCTATCTCCTCCTGAGAGCAACCTTGAACCACTTCTGATAATAGCTTCTGGGGTACGAGATGAGGCAGTGCTTCTTGTTATTGTTGCTTCAGAATCACTACGTGCTGATAAAGAGCCAAGTCGAGTTCTGCGAGGTTGAGCAAGTAAGTCTATTCTGGAAATATTTCTCCTCCCTGATGGAGGCTTTGACGTAGAACTTGTAGTGGACACTTCGGAAGCTACTGAAGCCTTATCAGCATCAGCAAGCTCGCTATCTGAGACTTCACCAAGCCGTGCTCTGCGCAAGAGAGAAGTCCTTGTGGGACGAGGTCTTGGAAGAGTGGTAGATTTACTAGATTGCCCAAGTGCAGCAGGAGAGGTTTTTGATTTAGCGGACTTTCCTTCCATCTTGGAATGTAGAAGTTCATCGGCTGAGGCAAAAGGAACTCTTCCATGTGATTTGCCAGAGTAGGTTTCCTGATCAGATGATAAGATATCAGAAATGGCAGAATGAGGTACGCTAGATGTTTGGTCATCATCTGTTAAATCTACTGATGGTTGTCTCATTCTTCCACTGGATTGCACAGTTTTGCGAGCATCAGCTCTAGACCCACCATCTGAAGATCGACTTTTAGTTTTCTTTTCCATCTTTTCTCTGGCACTTGTAGAAGATTTTAAAACATCCTTTGAAGGGGAACCAGTGGAACATCTATCTTTATATAAGGTTGTAAAGCTCTTCCGCTTCTGTGTGGGTTTTCTTTCAGTGTCACCAGTAACAAGACTGATTGTGCTGGCTGTATCAACATCTGATTCTGGTGATATGGAATTATCTCTGTTATAACTAGGAGTGTCAGGACCTTCATCAGTTTTATTTTCTTCACGCAGTTTAGCTTCAAGGAAAGCCATTACAGCTTCTGTGTCTTTTAAAATGAGTGTTGTATCTAGACTGGAATCAGTATCCATTGAATCACTTCTGTCACGTATCCTGTTTGCAGATACTAAAGGGGCAGCAGATCCACTTTGCTTATTAATGTGAGGAATAAGTTCTATTGGTATATTTGTGCTAGGCTTATCTATAGTAAAGCTACCTTGCCTCACTAATGGTTTTGAAGATTCCTTTTTTTCTCCTCCAGGTGTTTTAGGACTTTGTCCTCTAATGATTTCCTCATTTTTTCTTCTTTTTCCCTCAATCTGTGCCAACTTAATTTCTGCTTTATCTAGCACATGTCCAGGAGCACCTTCTTGATTATCCAAATTTTTGGGTGACATAATCTCCTCCCTCCCTTTCTCAATCTGGTTTGCAGCAGATTTTGTAGAGGATAATTTTGTGGGTGTCCAGTGTCCTTGCTCCTTTCTTTCTTGTTGTTGAATTTTTGCTAAAGCTTGTTTCACCACAGAAGTTTCTCTGCCAGTTTCAACTCTCTCTTTACTGGAAGAGCTGGGAAAAGAAAAAACTTTGTCTCCAGTAGCTTTGGGTGAAAGACCATTCATTGTTCTGCTTGACTTAGCATCTGAGACACGAGCTGGAGTTTCTTTCTCCTGAAGTTCAGTGTCTTGCTTTTCACCTATTTCTGACCTCTGATGAGATGCGGTTTTTGAGTTTTCATTCACTTTATCCTCTCTGGGAAGCTGTGGAAGTGTCCTCCTCTTTCGCTCACCTTGGCTGGTCATAGAAGCAGCTGAACCAGCACTTCTAACAGATATGCCAGACTCACTAATGTCTGTGTCTAAAAACGAAAGAGAAAAAAATACCTGAGAAGACATTAAACAGCAAGATAAATAGATTAAATTTTTAAGACTCCATAAGGCTAATACAGCAACATAGAACTGAAAAAAGTCATCAGTCCATCCTGCTGTTCTATGGCATGATCAATTATACTTACCCCAATATAGGTTGAAATACATTTAACAAACTCTTTTAGCCAGTTGTGTAAATTTGAATCACACGTACAAAGGTTTTATGATCTCACAGTAGGTGAAAATAGGTACATAAGAAATCAATGTTATATGAATCAGCATGCCATTACAACAGGAAGTGGAAAGCAAGTCTTACATTTCTAAACACCTTCAGGACCAGATTTCAAATCTACCAAAAAGAGTAAGATCCTTTTCTTCTTCCCTATCTGCCTGTTCCACAGCTCAAGGTCTTGTCTCATGGAGAGACTACAGCCTCTCCCTGCGAGACCTCGCCTCACTCAGGCAAGAAGTTGCAGTGCTGGGAGACACCTTCCAGCAATATTTAAAAGCTCCACTCCTGAAAAAAGAACTTACTATAGTTGAGAGAGAAAAAAAAATGTTTTTAACCCGCTGTAGCATAGAAATATATATAAAATGTATACAAAGCATCAAAAGAATGCAGTACTACTGCATAAGCACTTTCATTGAATTCTTAGTGTACACAGAATGCTCCTTAGGCAGAAAAGCATGGCCATCCCACAGACTGTTGCAAGGAGTAACTGTTTTAGAAACCAAACTTTATTTTTCCACAGTCATAACTGTGCCCTCCTTGCTCATTTAACAAACACAACAGTTATGTTGTCAGAGACAAGCCTTTATTACTCAAAGGTGATATTAATTGCTCTATGAATTGCTCTAATTTTGAATATTTGGATAGAAAAAATTCTTTTTGCAGTTCATTTGTCAGCTGCTGCAATATAATGTGACACACTTACACATCTGTCAATTGCCAAGAGAGTCTATATACAACTGCTCTGCATACCCTGTTGGGATTTTCCTATCGTGGCTTGCCACCAACATTGGTTGTTCCAGAAATATAAACTGGAGTATAGGGTTTCTCTCTCTGCAAGAATTCTCTAAGCCATTGACTGAATATCAACAATCATGCAGTATGTATACCTGCTACTTTCTAACCGTGCTCTTCAACCTATCTTTTCTCTTTGCAGTGTCACATCTTTGATGAAGAATGCAAAATGACTCACAGCTTTTTTTCCCATATCTATGTTAAGACATTGATTTGAGAAGCTGGAAGTACCTCTGAAATCTAAGCAAGGTTTTCTAATTCTTGGACTACTTTTTTTCTTGAAAATTATGAAACAAATTAAAGGTTCAATGAAAATCAATATGATTG
The DNA here is from genome assembly GCA_013400975.1 of Atrichornis clamosus. Lineage (NCBI taxonomy): Eukaryota > Metazoa > Chordata > Aves > Passeriformes > Menuridae > Atrichornis > Atrichornis clamosus. Next base: position 33,820 of record WBMZ01013909.1, read on the forward strand.
CCACCAGTGAACATTGACTTCTCTCAGACATGCCTATCAGATCAAGTATTTTATATATATATAAGCATGTAACTTGCTTCTCGGCGAATTTTGAACAGCCTTCAGTAAAAACGATGTGGAGTTGTTCAGCACTGCATTTGGCTATAAATGTGTTATGTGAAGTTTAACTACTAAGACTTCTGGAGAAGATACCAGTATCTTAGTCAACAAGACAGATTTTGTGAATTGGTTTTTAGATGTACATATCAAGTTCTATTTTTATTGCACCTTTGGTGCTTTAATGCTCTCTTCACTTCCCCTTAAGTATTTTAGAATTCTTGCAGTATGGGTATGTACTGCACAGTTGTTGCTTCACTTTATCTCTTATCTTAGTTCTTATAATGGTAGAAGAAGCCTTCGTCTCTCCAAAGATGCTAGTTAATGTTCCATCTGAAAGTGAAAATTCAAAACAATACAGAAAACAAAAGACCACCAGAGCTTCCAATCCCAAAGGATTAGGACCCAAAGGATCAGTCTCAGTAGCTATGATTTTAAGTGCTCTGTATGTACAAGCAATCTTTTCAAACTGTGCAAAATTTGCTCTTGATTTCCACTATTCTATGTATATCAGATAATGTAATTTTTCCCCTTTCTATCTCCTTTGACTATTAGTATCCTAGGCAAAGTACAGTGGTTATGAGGGGAGAAAAGGCTACAATGGAAGCAGCAGTCGCTGGTAAGAATTCTTTCATGCATTGATACAGAAGTTTGCATTATTCAACATCAAAAGCAAAACTTCTTTGTAAAACTTCCCCTAAAGATGATCACAATCTCTAAAGTGTAATTGGCAGGAAGAAAAAAAGCATAAGAGAAGTAAAATAATGCATGCAACTCCTTTATAGTCAAGAGTGTAGATGTTAAAGAATAAAAAAAACATTTACAAATCAGAAATGTGAATAGTTAAACTACGGAGAGACATAGCCTGAACATCTAGAACTCACAAGAGAGGGAGGTAAGGTTGTTCATTGCTAAGGAGAAGGTTTCTGGGTTTTTAAAGAAATATAAAAGGTCTTCTGTATTTCCAAGGTAAGGAAGGATGCTATGCTTCAGCTGTATACTGAAGTCTCTCAGGCTGAATTGTTTAATCATTACACTGAAGTCCAATTTGGACTAAGAAAGATGTAAGGAAAAAAACATAGTATGCAGACCAACCCAAACTGTATTTAAGTGAAAGTTTCTCTGATATTAAACAGTTTATAAACTCTCCTGTTTTATCACCATTCAGTGTAATACTGGCACTCAATAGCCATGCCAGACAACACTACTGCTGAGCTTGTTTTCACACTGCTTCTGCTCAATGAAACAGAAGAATTTAATGTGAAGATGAGGTATTAAGAGTAAGAAAGCTGCTTAAGTACAGTATATAATCATTCTTTTCTCACTTTCATAGTTTTTTTCAGCAGAAATGATGACAGCAAGAACAGTTTTTAATACCATTTTCTAATGGAGCAGGCACAGATGACTCCAATCTCATGTCATCTTGGTCATGATGTGTGTGATTAGCAGCCAAACTGGCCCACTGCGATACCCAACGTTTACTTCCAGGGTTAGTAGAACCTTCCTAAGGAAGAAAAAAAAGCAGAAGAAAAATTACAAGTCTTTGATAAAAAGCATGCCATCTTTCCAGGTTTTTCCTGAATAGGTATGTCAGACACTATTTTCCTGGAGGAAGTTGAAAAAATAGTTTACCTCAATAAATTTTAGAGTTCCCCATTCTAGAATGGCAAACAAACAAAATCTATATAGTTGCAGAATCAGTACCAAATACACAACAGTTCCTAGTGCAGTGAACTTTTAAACATCAGAACCTATATAAAATATATCAGAATATGTGCGAGTTCTAAGATCAGGTTATTTCAGTCCTCAGCTCAGAAGTGCAGGAAAAAAACATGGGGTGTGGGGGTGTGTTAAAAAATTAAAAATGTGCTTCAGGAAGACAAGAAAGTGACATTTTACCGGTTTAGAAGACCCTCTTGTCCAGATGAAATATTGTATTTACTTCATTACACAAAGACTACCTTAAGGACTGAAAGAGTAAGATAACTTATGATGGAAAGTAAAGGAAGCTCAGATTATTTGTTTGGCCTAAACAAAAAAAGAAGCAAAGATTAGTTTTAAACCATCCTACTGGGTAACAGTGAAGTCAATGTAATCAGTATTTTACAATTTTTTTTGCAGCTAAACCAGAATGGAAATGAATTCAGTTTCTTGATGGCAAGACTTTTGAAACCTTGAAAATTTTTTAAATGTAAAAACAGTATAGAATTAAATCACCTTTTTGTGTTGTTACAGCAATTTTTTCTCAAAACCCGATTTCTAAATATTATTCAATGTAACTGTCTTATCAAAGATATTACAGTCTCTCTTGCTTACACCTCCAAAAACGTCACCTGGCAACTGCCAATGCATACATATCTGCACATGGGCACACACACGTGGGCTGTACGCCAGCAAAGGCCTTACAGAAATTTAGATAGTCTAATCTATTGCACTCAAAAGACGAAGTCCTGCAAATGACAGAAATCACTGACTAGTTTCAAAGGAGCTACATAAACATTGGCAAGTCAAACGATCAGTAAAGAGATGGGAAGGTTGGGAACATATCAGTAACTTGCTTAATAAGGCCATTTGTAGAAGCTGTTCCAAAGGTTAGCTGAAGTCTGCTGCATCTTCAGATCTTCACACTTCTATTCAAAATGCTCATTTTTGCCTAATGCTGTGGTCACTCTTGGATTCTAGTTTTTGAACAGGATACAACACTATACATTTTATAAAATTTATTTAGCAGAAATGGAATGGTGAACAATGTCACCTATTATATAACTTCTTCCAAATTAAAAGTTACTTAGATATTTGAAAAGCTTGAATTTATGATCTTGAATTTCTGAAACCTCATTTAAACAAGTCAACATCACAAACCTCTTCCAGAATATTGTGAATGTAGTAAATCAGAGATGCAGTAAGTAATTGGTTTAAACTATCATACAAATTTCTATATTTTTAATTCAGTTTTTAGAATAAAAATGTTATAAAATTCAAGTCTAACAACACCAAAGGAAGGCAATTCAATGTTTCTGTTATTTATGGGTAATTCTGAACACAATGAGAGGTGCCACTAAGAATACGAGAAAAAACACACAGCATTTATGCACTGACAACTACTGAAACCTCATTTTTCTGTTCTATCATCCAACTTGCTTTTTCTGTCTGTACCAGAGAACTTCCATCTTTAATAAAACAACTAATTACAGCCAAATTCAAACATGACAGATGTCCCAATTGTCTTCGCTACAGAAAACTAGAACTAGTTCCTTCTATATCACCTAACCAATTTCAGAGGTAGATACGTGTCAGAAATCCAAATTCTACTTCACAATGGAGAAACTTATTAAAACTTTGCAGATCAACTGCAGCAAAGCAACATGCTAAATTATTTTTCTCTGAATGTAGTTACACTGCCAAAAAATGGTTTCTGCATAAAAGCGAATGCAAACGTGTGCTTTGCCAAGTCTCTGTATATACAAGCACAAACAACATCAATGAGAAATAAGCAGTTTCTTTTCATAGTAGTTTAAGCACATCCAAAAGGTATAAAGCTTATAAAACACACATCGAAAAAGTCACATTCAGTTATCCTAATGTTCTTCCTATAATCCATATCAATTTGCATCTTACAGGCTCTCAGGTAAGCAATCCTCCAAATCTTCTCTTGAATACCAAAAGGAATTTTCTTGTCATTCAGAAAAGCCAGGTTTACGTATGAGATACCAGCTTTTAAACTTCATGTTAAATCTGCTTTCTCTTATGCTTATTGCCCATACAAACCCAATATGAGCAATAAATCTTTGGAAAATGTACCAATGGATTTTTCTGGACCTATTATTCAGCCTGAAGATTTAAGGCTTCAGGCTCCATATCTGAAAAAAAATCCGCAGCACACACACATTACACCTGGAAGTATCTCCAGTACTTCGCATTTCAGAGCAGAATAATAATTTTTAAAAAATAAATTTCAACAAGCTGAATAAAATTAATTTAAAATGTAAAGATATCTTTTCAGACACATAACTTCAGTCCGTTCAAGTTCTAAGCATCATATTATTTCATCTTTTCATAAACTGAAGTGCTGTCTTGAAAGCAGTTCATTTAATCCCTCCTCACTCTACCTGCTTCAGAACAATATTCCTCCAGGGGTGATGATCTTTTTACAAATTTCCATGCATGATTTATTCACAAGGTCTTGAAGTTGTTCCTGTAACAACACTGACACCTATCTTAAATAGTCCTTTTTATTTCTGTTACACTTACTCCCTTTGTACATCAAACCCCAGCAATTGTACCCATCTCAGCTATTACTTTGCTGGACTAAAGGTACAGCACTGATCTGTTCTTGTAGGGTGAATCTCCATTCCCTTAATAATCTGAGTAGACTTCTTTGTACCTTCTCTAGACTTGTATTCACCCTCCTTAATCAAGAATGGTAACAATTCTAGTGCCATTATTACAGAGGAAGCTTCACCATGGTGATAACACTGCCCTTTTCTACTGACAATACATTTCCCAGGTATCCAAGGGTCCTATTTGTCTTTTCACAACCCTCTGATATCGGTGATTGGTGATTGACATTTCAGCATGGCATCTAAGTTCAAACAAAAGTAAGTATCAAATTTCAAACTAAATGGTTTGTTCTACAGGAGGGGAAATTAGTGTAATTTGAGAGGATAAACAAAAGGAAATACAGCCTCTAAATACTCCACTTGTAAGAAGAAATATAACAAATATTTACATGAATGAAGTTATTCAATATTCAGAATGCCAGCAGTATTATTTATTTTATCTGCAGTGGGAAAGACAGGAAATAGGCATTCAAAACAGCAAAAGGAACATTGTAGTCAATGGCACTGACGACCCTGCAGATGAAGAACGAGGTTTCTGTTTTGGTCTTACAAAACAATAAAAAACCCAAAACAAACCATAAACTAAACAAAAAACAGAAGCATATCAAAGACAATCTTTATAAAACATTATTTAAGAACTGTGGCTAGCACAGACAACCGACCTACTGAAAATTAAATAGGGGCTAGATGGATAAATGACAGCCCAAATGCCTGCAGTATTTTTATTAACCAAGCTCATATAGTAAGAACAAATAATAATACCAACAACAATAATATTATCTTTGCTCTCTATTTATTTAATTTGTGTTCTTAAAACACACTTACCTTGGTTGGGAAGTGGCAGCTTATAATATAGAAAATAAAAACATTTAAATATTTTAAACAGATGGATTTAATATTTTTATTGTCTATATGCAATCATTGAAAAGGCAAGAACCAGTTCATTCAGGCTCAATCCAACTGTGTCAGGCCTACACTGCATTTTATTTAGTCTCATGACACACACTACTCCAAAGTACTAAAGACTGTTGTACTAAAGAAAAAGCTGATAATTTCTTTAATAAGAAAAGCAGTTTCTAGGTCCTTTCCAATCATTTTATTCATGATATTTCATAAGCCCTGAAAAGCTAAGATGCTTAAGTTCAGAATAAACTTTCAACCTCCAACGTGACTCCAGATGACCTTGTCCTGCCTTGGCAGGGGGTTGGACTGGACGATCTCCAGAGGTCTCTTCCAACCCTAACTATTCTGTGATTCAGTGAAACTGATTTTATAAAATCTTTATAATTTCCCAAGTCATCTTTTCCATCTTCTTGAAGAGAAATATCAGAGATTTTTCTTCTTTGGTTTTTTCTATGTCAATCATGTTACTGGAACACCGAGCTACCCTGATATTACCTGACTATTTAGCCAAGATCTTCAATAAGGTTTATTAACATATGATCTGCAGCTCAGTAATGCTGTAAGTCTTCCAAAACCCACAAGCAGAAAAGTTTGTATATGAGAACATGACCCACATACTTTACAAATCAAACACATTTGCCTCTCCCTTTCCTACTAACAAAACAAAATGAGCACAAGTTTTGGTAATAAGACTTTAAATACAAGAACCTTCTCTCAGTCGTCATCCTCATGATTGTTTTCCCATTATTTCCCTACAAAACACACCTCTCATTTTCAGAACTAGCTTCTCTGTTACTTCTACATATCTATCAACCAACTTGTATTTTTAACCTTCTCTAGTAAGCTTTCTTCCACCTTCATCTGTCCTCGATTCTTCTTACACTAATTCTTGCTATATCCATACTGTGCTTATGTCAATTTTGCTCCTTGACTTACTGAAGAATTCTCATTTTTTTCCCCTATCATCACACCTTGTAATAATAATTTAAACTATGCTAATAACCTACTCTCTCCCGCTATACAAAGACCTTTTAATGCAGCAAAACAGCCAAAGTAATAAAATGGCATACTTCTTGTAATTTCTACCTAAATCAAAGTGAGTTTTAGTATGTAATTGCCAGAAGGTTTCTTAAACCTGCCATAGAATTGCAGAAGTCTCAATCTTCTAAAAACAAAGCCTGCTATTTGCAAAAGATGACACCTGGAAAGCCCAATTACGTTCACAAAATAAAACGCACATTCTTCTTCTGCTTATGAAATTATAAAAGTGGAAAAATATTAGTCCTCTTGAAAACTGATTAAGTACAAAAGAGCTGAGTGCTGCAAAAGGCAAAAGAAAAGAGAAAGAATGTGGTTATTGATTTGTGCAAAGAAGCAAGGTGACAGGCAAAGTTTGTCAAATTCTTCCACATGATATGCCTCTGCTGTATGGCAGTATTTACCCAAAGCTGTAACCTTAAAGAAACTAGTCAGAGATACTAATCTAGACACAGTGATATACTCAGTGACTCAAGACTTCACATAGTAGCTAAAATACAACCATGATAAGACATACCTTCTCTAGGTGAAACAGATTTGTAGATACTAAAATCAATGTATTTGCATGGCAGGCACACTAAGTCATACTTTAAGTTCTTGATATATTAAAAAAAAAAGCTTATTTATAAAGTTTGCTAGTTCACAGGATCATACTTCAGAAACAGTTTGCCAAGGGAAGTAGAAGTGATGTGCTTCATTACTGTTACCCGTTAATTCTGCTCCAGTGTGATTCTGTTCTGTTCCAGCCACATTTCAAGCTAGTTTATCCATCACAGTGGTATCAGAATGTCTCCCAAGATGTCCATATGAAATATGATCAATATCTAGCTTGTGTGCATATTCTAAGTCATATATAAAGCCAGGCATTTTCCTCTGCTTAACCTTTCACCAACTGAATAAATGATACTGTGACTGAAGCATCTAATACAAGTCTTGTCGTGAGTGGCACCTCACTGGAGAACTCAAATCACAAATGTAAAAACCTGAAGTCCTCTTGCTCTGGAGAAAAAATCTGAAAGTATTATCCACCATTTTTTTCCTAGCTGCCTTTGTATCGTGCATTAAAGCCATACACCTTATTACTGAATTTTAATATAGTTACTTGCTTTGGGCTATAAAACATAATTAGCTTTTCCTCAGTTCTGCTGTATGACTCACATGAAGTGTACACAGTGCAAATTCATGTTGTTGCAAGGAAACTTCTGCTACATTTCCAATACACTGGTGTTAGTGCACATAGAAAGGTAGCGAAGTTGTAAAGCACCTTTGCAATGTATCGTACCTGTCTCTGACAGAGAAGTTTTGATAATGCAATAAAGGCCTAAGGAAAATAAAATACTTATAGATCTGAACTAATCTTTTCGAGGCAAGATTTTGTTTGCTGTTTAACAAACACTTATTGATCAGTTCTTAGTGCTCTCTCTTATTGGAAGAAAAAAGAAGACCGTCAAAAATTAAATTCTACCTCTGTGTCAAGAAATCCAGTTGTACTCAGTGGTCTTTTTTCTTCCAGCACTATTGTAGCAGAATTTATAGCCCAATCTTTTACTAAATCTTTCTGGTTCTCGTTGATAACAGGCCTATTATAATCCTGGCTGTCATCCACTCCAAATACCTGAAAATGAAACAAATCATTACATTCATTAACCCAATACCATCCTGATACAATGTTCAATGTTAATGGATGGATGGTGGCATGCTGGATAGTGAGTTTAAATAGGCTTTATTGTATTATGCTTATCTGTCATCTTAGTGAAATCTACAAATTAAATAGAAGAAATTATCTACAGCAATTAAAAAAAAAAAAGAGTGGAAGGCTATGTCAACATTGTGAAAATTCAAGGAACTGCTAGTTGGAATGGCCAGATATGAAAAAATGACACTTTGATGAAAGAAACAAAAGATAAAAGCAAAATCATTACAAAAAAACATTTTACCAATTAAGGAAAAACCCCAGTAACTACAAATTCCAAATTTTCAAATTTTTGCTATTATTTAGTGAAAACAAGAAATGCAAATGCTTGTATCTGCTAATATGCTTATTTAATTATTTCTCTAATACATACAAAAATTCACTTTTTCATTTGTTAGGGACTTAGCAGGTGTTAGAAGTCCACCAGGTCTCATGAACCATGTAGACTCATCCTCATCCAAGATGTGACTTGCCATAGTTCTTTTACTACACTGTTTCCTAACGATGCTTATACTAATCCCTTCTGTTTATGACAGAATAATTTTCCATGACATTTTATAAATATTGCTCAGAAAAAAATACTAGAAAAACATTACTACCAAGGCAACTTAGTAATAAGAACTTTACTAGGAGAACCAGCATACTGTCTGTCAAATTTCTTGTGACTCATAGAAACCAAGGAGCATGAATTGCTTTCAGAATTTATGTATATTCAAAGATATTTTAGAAAATATTTGGTATCTTGGAAACATGTACTTTATGAAACTCGTAAATTTCTGCCTAAGAAATAAATTCACTACTTTACTACTATGAACTTAGACATAAAAATTACAAAATAAAATTAACCTCCCACTCACATTAAAACTGGCTGCTAAAAAGTAACTGTTTACAACCAAAGTTTTTTTGTCTTAGAGAAGGACAATGAGAGGGAAATAAGGAAATGATCTTCACAGATGTCATCCTCCTGTAGCAAATACTACTAATGCAAAAGGGAAAAATATGTATAGGATTATTTTTTCTCCAAAATAGTTCAGGTTTGCACAGCAAAGCTAGAGGACTCATCTATTACAATTCTGAACAAGGCTAGTGTCTTCAAAATGGATTCACCACTAGATGGCCACACACCATAATGTTGTCAGCTTCTGAGAAGCAGACAAAGGAAAAAATAATAATTAAACACCCTGTCATTCAACTCCTTATGCTCTTCTCATGGTACAGAACGACCTTGCAACAGCATTTCTACATTTACAACTGAGGAAACTTTCTCAAATGCATTGGATTTGCATTTTGCTGTCACAAGAAAACCCTTTTTCCCTGCCATCTTGAAATTGAAGTGGCGCTCCCCAATCTTCAATTTATACATAAATCATATCTAGAGTCTCTTGATCAGAAGTTGCTTAAGAGTACTAAAAAAAGAATGATATAATTTAAAATTTTGCTTTCATTATATACTTTTGATTTGTACAGTTGTAGCAATTTTTGAAGATAGAAATCAGTTACCATCCACTGACTCCTTTCCTTGAATATATCACAATTCTGCACACTTTTTTCTTTGTGTACCATAGTTCCATTGATTACAGAATGTTACATGTTCTTTTAAATGAAATGAAATTCTGGTATTATCGCATAAGCACCCGAGGGAAAATACGAATTCCACACTTCCATATCTAATCAGGACTACAGGAGCAAATTGCTGCCTGTAAATTGCTTCATTTTATCTGACAGCACATTCATTTATCGTATCAAATTTCTGTACTTGTATCAGAAATAACAGTACCCAACACTTAATTCAGCCTTACCTCTTCTAGCACTGATCCCCTGTTTAAGCAAATTCGGTTATTCTTCCATTACTGAAATGACTGCAAACCAAAATTTGAATAATGTCTATTTTTTTCTGTGAAAGGTAATATGTGTAGCACTAAGACCCAAGTAATACATTTACCTTCTAATACCACCCCGAATGTTGCTTCTCTATATACAGTGGAGATACCAGAAAAGATAAGTAAAATATTTGGGGACACTATTATTAGAAAAAGGAGGAAAACATCTTCTTCAATGAAGGTATATTTTTGTACTACAATTTCATTCTACATCTAGGAGCACTGATATGTTCATGTACCTGCCCTCACTAAGTTCCACTGCTATACAGATGCAAAGCTACTCTTCTACCAAGAAGAGATTGGCACAAGTGTGGTATAGCCCAAAGACTAAACTTCAGACCTGTGATATATAAATCCCCCTGAAAAGATTGTTACTAACACATAATTAAGAGTTTAAATACTAAAACCATATAAAAGGTAAAACAATTCATGTTTAGTATTTGACAAAATTTAGATCATTGCTTACACACCTGTCACACACCTGCAGAAAAGCAATACTATCAGAATTTCAGGATTAACTAAGCCACACACTCCATTTATCCAATACTGAGAATATACGCTCAACAGACATAGCCATGGAATAACCTGAATGTTTTTGCTTGAAATCATCTCTATCATTTAGAAAAATGATACTTTATGGGTTGCTACAATAAGGTATGTGCGCAAACAGTGGGCTGGTGTGACTGAAGCCTGGATGGATAAAGACTCCTACAAAGACTAAGTTACATTCTTCAAGGCTTCCAATTCTTCAGATGTTTCTGTTCTTTAAATATCTTCACACTTTGAAAGTCATTTAAGGGAGGTCTAGGAGATAACTTAATCAAACCAAGAGAATTCTGAGGAAATGCTGATGACACACTTTGCTGCATCTCTTACCTATTTAGACAAAAAGACTGAAGTTTCTTTCTGTAAAGCTTGTATTTGTCAGAAGCAGCAGCTACAGCTTTAAACAGAAGCAACTATGATATGTCTTTTGATTAACTGTGTTTTGAGGAAGGAAAAGATGAAGACAGATTTCATAGCACAGATTTGGACACATAGAGCTGTTTGAAAAATGAGAAACAAGGCTTCTTTTGTTTTATTTTTGATAACAGAGGTAAACTACATATTCTGTATGAGATTAATCATCACAAACCACACATATTCAACACACAGTCATCAATGAAAAAAAAAGTTTCCTAAATCTTTTAGATTTTTTAAATAGCACTGCAACCAATAAGGACTTTCACAAAACCATGACCTTGCATTTTTTGAGAGAATCTGGGGAACGGAGAATAATGTAAAAAGAATAAATAACTATAGAAAACAATTTCTAGAAATATTTTAAAATCCAACAAACCAAGAGATACTAATACTAGTTGTTTTTTTTTTTTAACAGATATAATTTAAAACTGAAACTAGCAAAGAAAGATATTTCCAAGGTATCAACTTCCTATAAACAATAATTCTGGAAAGCTAAAAGTTTTCTTCCCTGCTCTGTCCTATCGTTTATGTTTCTGAAATTATCTTTTAGGAGGAAGATTACATTATTTCATCCTGAATGCTTCATGTTTCAAGAAGTTACAAAACAAAAAACCGAGACAAACATTTTCACAGAATCCCTGAAAGTTGATTGACAGGGAAAAATCTGGATACCTCACCAATTTGCACCATTACATGGGATTCCTGCAGGGTCTATGCCACATGATTGTAATGGTAGAACAGTCACAAACATGGTGTAAACTCTGGTGGTGGTGTTTAAAAATAAGGACTTCATTGTTACAAAGCATGAAACAATTTCCATTGCAAATCAGGTCATTTTGAATGGCAAGGGAATGACGACAACAACAGTGTTGTAGAAAGTCAAGACCCATCTATGAAATGTCAATGCAATTTTGTTTAACCTGTAATCCAGTTGGCCTCTTAAGCGAATGGATTATCAGATGGTAGACTGCAGGAAGGTTTGGTGCCCCCGATACAGGAGAGACATTGCCTAACTGGGAGAGCTCAACAGGGGCTACCAAGAAGGTCCAGACTAGCGCATTTTACCTGTGGGGAGAGTCTGGAGAGGCTGGACTTGATCAGTTTGGAGAAGAGAAGACTGTGGGGTTGCCTAATAGCAGTCCCCCAAGTAGCTATGGGGAGTGTATCAGGATGACAGCCAGGCTCTTCCCAGTGGTGCATTGCAGGAGGACAAGGGATAACTTACATAAATTGAGATAAGACATAAAGAAAAGTTTTTTCACTCTGAGTACAAGAGTGAAGCTTGCCTGGTCTCTGCCCGTGTAGGGTGTGAGGATCCAAATGGATAAAGTCCTTTGCAAACTGGCTAATCTCAAAGCTACTTTGAGCAGGGGGTTGGACTAGAGATCTCCTAAGGTCCTTTCCAGCTTGTGTGATTCTATGTTCCTTAATAACAGTGATCTTACATAATAACCTAGCATCTCAGGTCTCCTAGTGCAAAGTCTTGGGAAAGCTCCAAGTATCCTAAAGCAGCAGTGGAAAGGTGAGCTCCTGACACATACTTTTCAATTTCAAAGAAGTGAACAGTAAGCCCTCCAAACATCCCATATGAAACTCCATTTACATTCTGCAGTTCACCCAGCATAACAAAGTAACAAAACAGCAGGCTAAAACTATAGCAAGTCTCAAAGCATCATCTTGTTACTTGCTGGAATGCAAACTCAGCCTGAAAAAATACAGAGGCAAAATACGAAGTAACTGATGGCCAAACAATTGCAGCTTAATGTGGCTATTCATAAATTTTATCACTTTATTTCAGCAACAGTTTTTTCAATATTCTAAGAATATAACCTTATCTATATAGACCAGTAACTGTTAAAATTCTTTATCCAACCAAAACCAAGAATTAACAAGATCTATCTAACACAATAAAAGCAAGAAGCAATCAATCACTGCAAGAAGTACTGGCATATTTTGGAGACAGTGTGAGTTACAGGACCAAGTCTGAGCTCATGCCTTGTCCTCTTAGGCACAGGCTAATTCTGTAGAAAGCAGAGTACTCTGTTTTGGCAGGTCATATACACTTCCCTGTGAGAACAGCTCATGACTCAGAGTTCACCTGCTTGTCACCATAGCTGGAAAACAGCTCTAACACAAGCTAGCTTTAGTGATCAGGAATTGGTCTTGTTCACTCTCTCTTCCCCCTGACCCCAAAATAGATGAATTAATATTTTTAGTAGCACAGATGAACTATACTAGATGTGAACATAATGACTTTAGAATTAACTATCATGATGATTCTTTAAAACCACAGAAGTTGTCTTCCTTTCTCAATATATGCAGTACTTCCGAGAAATTAAAATAAAAACTGATCAGAAAAAAATAATGGCAACAGGAACTATTTTTTCTGAATCAAAAGGAAGACAATAGTTTGCTAAAAAAACCCCTACCTACAACCCTCACCTGATGTTTTCCTTATGTGCTTTTTATAAAGTTCTTGACTAAGAAAAGAACTTTTTCAGTTGTATCTCATTTAGATGCTTTTCAAGGTTCATATCTGGCTTCATACTTCAACTTTAAACTCTTTCATGGTGTAAGAAGATCACACTGCAGTCCTACAATATTATAATTATTCAGAACTGAATGACCACAGAGCTAGTTCCTCATCCAAATTGTTACTGAAGATACTGATATAAATGGGAAAAAAGTCTAATTGGAGACTTTTAACAGGTATGTTCACTCAGTTTTATTATGTGTATTAGAAAGGGGATTCTATTGTACTCCACATTTACTGACTACACAAAGCATTAGAAAGCATTTCTAAGAGTATGAACACAAACTAGGAGCAAAAATTTTATTCAAAATACAGATCTGAAGAATCCTATCCAGTTTTAAAATTTTTCGTTTCTAAAGTTTCCCAGTAATCTTACTGCTGAAGTCTTAACGTATACAGTAATTACTAATAATATCAATAAAATTAACATAAAATCAACAAATAAATAATAAGATAGTTGCAATTCCTATTCATTAGTGATGGTATTTGTAAACTAAAATTATTTCAATAATTCTCTTTCTATTCTTTCAGATCCCAACAACAGTTACAGACATAATCTAGAAACATATTTGAAAAGGATGATGATCTAAGTGCTGTGAATTTCAGTGCAGGCAATCTGTATAAAAGGAAGAGAATAAAACCCAATGACAAAAAGCATATAAAAGTGAATTCAAAGATGAAGTTAAAAAAAAAACAAAGCAGAGCACAGGTAAGAGACAAAGGGCTACACTGTACAGTGCATTAAAGTAAAGATCATGGCAAAATAAAACAAGGAACAAGTTACTAAATTTGAAATAAGGTATTTGCCATTGTAAAGTGATGGGAAAGTAAATTATGAATTTATGAATTTATGAATAATTCAAAATTATGAACTTTTCATAACTTTTTAGGGAAAGGAAGATGATGAGTATATTTGATTGCCACAGCAGTCAAAAGTAGATTTCAGAAACTGAGCTGTGAACTCAGCAAGAAACAAATTGAAAAAAAACCAAAAAAAGAGGGGAGAAGGGAAGAGCATTTCAGGATTTGAGCACAGTTTGGGTGTACTAAGAAAAAAGAATAAATTATAAATAAACCACACTCAGGGGATGGTTGATTGATGGCAAGAGAGGGTTCAAAGGAACAAGAAAATGGAAGAGGCTTCAGATTGTCTCAGCAGATCATCTCGGCATTCAATGTGCACGCTGAGCTCCTGATAATTCTTCTACAGAAGGTAGTTCAGGTACACATAATACATAGTAAATTGGTCATTAAAAGTCAGTTATTGATCACAGAGAAAAGACAAAAGGCAAACATTTTTTCCCACTTTTCACAAAGTGCGGTAAGAGTACAACGCCTCAGCCCACTTTGTGTTTAGCTACTGAATGAACTGTATTTAACGAAGTTGCTTCTGAGGAGTTTCATTTCAATAGTTTTGCTTGCTCTTGGCAGCTATCCTGACCATCCCAGGCAAACAGACTGTGTTCTGTGCAGGGCACATCTCATGAATAGCCATGGATTTTCACAGAAGCTGTTTACGTCATTTTAACTATATATTGAAGTTATACAATCATATGCAAGATGCTCTGGTATAAAAAAAGCTACATAAGCAAATGAAAAGAATCAATGTGCCAAGTCTAAGAACTTCCTTTCACCAGACATCAGTTACATATTTACATGCATACATATTTTGTCTGTTTGCTACAGTGAAGAATTTTCTTTAGGATTCCAAATTAAAAAGGAAACAATAAATTTAGAGACTGTAAAACTCCTTTCCTCATAAGAAGAAAAGATTATAAACATCCTCTGAACTCCTGACAAAATTTATAAACTCAGATTATTTGATAGGCTTCAACTGTTCTACTGCTTTTTCAGCACTGTATTCCTAAAATATAGTAATTCTGCAAACAAGACACTCTGTGGGGATAAAAGGCATTTCTCTAGAACAAGCTGCTGAAGCAATGGTAAAAGCAATTAAACGTAGAGAGTGTGAAAAGACAGGAGACCTGAAAGTGATTTTCTGCAAATAGATGTATCTATCTTGGTTCCTTAAGAAGTCACTGCAACATACTGAGATGTCTTTTTTCTCCTAACTTACTCCCTGCTCATTGATTCTTTTCAGGCAATTTTTCCTTTCATAATACTGAAAAAATTGCCAAGAGTAGTTCCATAACATGTACATTAACTCCATAACAAGAGGAGTTATAACAATAACTATCTGCAAGATTATTGATAAAATTCTAATGTTTGCAACAGAGAAGACAAGATCTGGTATACAAGCTTTATGAAAACTTAAAGCAACAACAACATATCATTCAAAATACACACTCCTCGAAAAACACATTAGCCACTATTATAATGTGGTATGAGCAGACATACCCTGGGAGCAGTAAGAGCATGGAGATTCCTCTTTACTTTAATCACCTTTCCAAACAGATTCCCACTCATACACATACTCAAAAAAAAAAAAAGTGAAACCAAACTGAAAGAAGTATCATTGTGGGCATGAAGACGTAGAAAACTTGCTGTCTACAGTGAACACCAAGACAGGTTTTTCCTCCATAATTATTATTCCAAAATTTTAAAGGGGAAAGAAGAATTTCTCTCCAAATTGTGTCAATATAGTAAAATGTCATGCATACTCATTGCAAAGTATATAATCAAATAAAATTCAAGGTGATAACCTGAACATTAAAAATAAGGTCATTACTATTAGGGCCTCTCTATCTATATAAACAAAGTCTTTAAACCATCTAAAATATGGAGTTTGCATTGAAAACAAAATCATTACGTGGTCACAGTAAGTCTTTCTGAAGATGGCAGAAGGACAGATTGAGGTTTGATTTTGATACATTTTTTCAAATCTTACTTCTGCTTGGGAACCAGTATGAATCAGTTGATTTTGCTATCTAAAATTACTCTGTTGATGAAAAAAAATCAATAATCCATAAGGAAAGTTAAATGAAAATAACATAAATCAAGTAAAAAATTTTGGGGATCAAAGAAAACTATCTGAGCCAAATGTTTCCATAAGCATATCAGCTACTGTAATGTTCCGTATTTTCTGGTTAGCTAGGTTGAATGGGACTGGTTAGCTAGGTTGAATATGAAACATTCATATAGCCTCAATTCTACTCCTTCCCTTCCCACACATGCATACAAAAGCTTAACTCTGCTATAGGAAATTCTACCAAATATTTCCATTTTTAAATACCCTAAAATTAAACTGGCTGGAGAAGAAAGGCAACAAGAAACCCTACACAATACAAACAAAAAAATACTCCCATCAGGAAAACCCCCAAAGAACTTGCAAAAAAATCACTGAGTTGTTTTTTATTTATTACAATAGCCTGAAAGTATTTAATATTCCAAACACATACAGAATTATTTGCACATTCATTTATTAATATTTATTACTGACAGTTCTTTGCTTTATAGAAAAAAGGAAAGTCATTAGCATGATAATTTTGTCTCTTAACATCAACAAAAAAGGAAGATGAACTGCAGAAGCATAATTTTGAATTCTTTCATCCACTGACAGACTTACCTTTTCTGTGGCCTATGAAGATTTTTTTAATGTGATATGACTGCTGAGAACAACTTTGTTCTAATGAATTTGATTTATTTAAAAATCATAAAATGGATAGAAAATTTACAACTCAGAGCTAAATAGAGAACAACTGCTAACTGTTACCAGAAGAAAGCACTGAATCTATATAAAGAGCAGAAAGGCTGGATATAAATCCTACAACTGTGCCCCATTTACTTGTGTATTTTATACGGTTAAAAAAGTAACACTGAAAACATGTTCTAAATCAAATCAAGATCCGGAATTTGTTTTATTTTGTACTTAGCTTTTAGCTACAACAGTAAGACCATTATTCTGCTAGAAAAAGTTGTGGCTTTCTGATGCTATTTGAGTAGAGGATATTTTATGCCAGATATGTTCAAGGTGGTCTTTGTGGTATACAAGAGCAGCTTGTCTTCTTTACACATTGATGAAATTGCTCTCTATGGCAATTTTAAAAGGAGCTCTACAAGTATAAGAAGAAAGCAATCATCTACTTTTTTTCCTTGTGTTATTAATGTATTTATTTTTCTAGACCTTAGCCTACTAACCAATTCATACTTCTCTATGAATTGAAGTGACATTTGAACACCCGGATGCAGAAATATGATTGGCTAATGAAAGGACTTTTAGGAAGCAAAGTTTAGTGCTATTTTTCAAGTGTTCTCTATTTAATACTACTTAACACTAAGTGTTCTCATTAAGACACAACCATACATTTCTACTTGCATGTTCTTTTAATGTTTACAACGGAAAACCATTCGCGCACATACTTTATTTTTCCACCTTAAAATAAAATGGGGGTTTTTTTAATTCTTGTAAATTTGAAAGTTGTGTAAAACACAAGCCTTAATATTCTTGGAACCTTTCATTTTAGGTAAGTGGCAGACATTCACCCCAAGACAGTCATCACCACAGATATATGATTATACGTCTCTGTTAGGGAAAAGTATCAAAATGAAAAAGCTTTTCTCTGTTATTTATGAAATGTCTTCCTCTTTCTTTCTGATAATGCATTTTTCTCACATTCTATTCTCAAAAGTCAGGCTTTAAAATGGTCAAGAAATAAAGATTGTGTCATTTGCTATTCTACTCTTTTTTGCTGTGGTGACAATACTTTTTCCTTACAAGCTGAAAGAGCAGCAGAGGAAGAAGTGGATCCTTAGCAACCTAAATGAAGTCAAGAAGCTGAATAAGCAGAACAGCATAGTTTTTGGATTTTTAAAACCATTTCACACAACCATCTATTTTTCTTGAGACTATTTCCTAGAATCTTTAGTAAAAGACTTCATTAAGCAAAATTAGTACTTTTGAAGGAAGTAATATAGCTCAACATTAAGGTTTCCTCCCTCCCTTCCTCTTTTTTTTTCCAGAATTACATAGACAGATGGCCACTTTTTTTCAGCGAATTTTAACTCTGATTTCCTGCATGCCTCTCTTGGAATCTTAACTCAAAGAAGCATTAATAATCCCACCTTGAGTTAATACTACTCTTGCATTCATGGTTTGCTCTTATGCTCCCTTCCAAAGAAAAGAGTAAAAGTAAGGCTAAAGCTAAGGTTTCCCAAGTGAATGAGTCACACTTGGAAGAAATCTTTGGATATTTTGGTCATTCTCATCCTTTTGTCCAATAAAAGGGAAAAAGTACCCAAACTCCAGAAGTACTTTATTCCATCGGAAATTCTTCAGGTAAACCAGACGCAGATCTTAGCACCACGTTCTAATGTAAATTCCTACTGCCAAGACTGCATTATTTGGGGAAATGTTTTAAAAAGTGATTCTTGCTATTTGTAGTGTATTTTCATCCCAATTCTAGCAAATTAAATTCTTGAACTTAAATTAAACTTTTGATACAACATACACTTTTAAATTAGACTCAATTGAGCATGGCAAGTGCTCAGAAAAGGGCTGACTTGCCTACAAGGGAAGTGGTTATACTGGAATTGATAAAATGTATACCAATAATTCTCTTAAATTCTCAACAAAGAAGCATAGGAGTCAACAAGCTAACAAAAGTCCTTGTCTTATACCTCACTTATTCACCCTTGGCAAAGTAAGATTATTCAAAGCATTAGCAATTTAAAATAGGAAGGAAGCAAAACTGAGCTCAGCTGGAGGAAGAAATTTTGGCTTCCATTTGGTTTTGATTTTCTTTGTTGGCTGTTTTTCTGCACTTCATAAAACTAGTATCATACTTATTTCATATTAGCAAATCAAATAAGAATTGCATAGCAGGAATATTTACACTGGGTGTAAAATACAGTGTTCATAAGATTTCAGCACTGATACTAAGTGAAATGACATAGAGGAGCTTGAAGAAAAAACATCTCTGCTTTACTTCATAGTAAATCTTTAATTCCTAGTGGCGACACTTTTTAAGTTAGCAGTAAGTGGCATTTATGATATCCAAAAGCTTTTTATGTAACACTAAGAATATTAACCAATAGTTTACTACCATCCTTAACACTTCCATTCACCTCCTGTTCCTGAATCTCTTCTATAACAGGAATGATTTGTTTCAAACAATAAACTGACTGCAGATACCTTGAATGGATACTGAAGACCACAAATAATTTGAAATTTTACAAACACCCTCAGGTACATGGTATGATTCTTAGGGTGTCCTGCACAGGGCTGGGAGTTTGACTCCATGACCCTATTGGGTCCCTTCCAATTCAGCATATTCTATGATTCTAAACATTAGACAGTATTAACATTTTTATCAAGTACATAAATTTTCTATTTCCAAATGTTATTACTTTTCCTGGTTTCCAAATAAACCCTGTTGAACAACCATACTTAGCTAAAACAGGACTTACAAATTTTCTGATGCAATTTAGCTGAAGATTTATAATTTAAGAATTAAATGTAGAAATTTGTAGTTGTTTAATATTCACTTAAATTCAAGTATAAATGTCACTTGCTTCATTTGGAATGTGTTTAGTTCTCAGTTGTTCTTTGAATACTAATTCAAAGAAATCAAAAACTTCCTTTTCAGAATCCATAAGGTGCAAAACAACTCTATTATTGACAGTGATACCGTTTACTTTAATCCCCACTGCCAAATGCTTCATAAATACCTTTTATGAAATAAACCCATTGATAATAGAACTTCCCATTTCCCCACCTCTTCAGAATTTTTTTACAAAAGTGAAGTCAAGCTAGCTTGTCTTGCAAAAAATAGTTTTCAACATTAGCCAAAATTAATTCTAAATGTATTAATGTATTTGTTTAGCTCTGAGAAGTTTAGACATGGAAAATGAAGCCTAAGGTGACACTAAAACAAGTAAGTGACGAATTTCCTGTCAAATTAGAAAAGAACTAGTCTAGAATTGGATGCAGACATTCTACCACAATAGATTATCTAGAAAAACATAATAAAAACAGAAAAGAAAATCAATTTCAAGAGTTATGTTAAGCCAAACCATTGAACGTAACTTCTACTACCCATATCTTCCTGTTGAATCCAAAGGAGTTACCTGGAGTTATTTACACAGTTTTTTAACTGCAAATACAATTTGTATTATTTATATTTCTACTGTTACCAATAAACAAACTAGAAAATGTACATTGCTATCATATAAACACTTTTGGAAAAATGAAAGGATTTTTATACTTACTCTTTTTAACAGACACTGAAATTTAAGTTACTGTTACTGAATATACTTATTTTGAAAGTATTGAAAATATTTACAATCTGTACTTATATGATAATTTGGATGGAACCAATTTATATGCTGAAAACTATAGAGACAATTGTCCTTTATGAACAAGTGAGTATTTCCACATGGACATACAAATTTAAATCTAACTGCCCTCATAAAAATGCCAGTTAAATGATTTTTGGTGCCTAGTATTTTTACAGAACTTAAATCTTTTGAAAACACATTAAAACTACCGAACTTTAAGAAAACAGCAGTATCAAACAGGAGTAATTTTTAGCCAAAAGCCTGCTGCTGTTCTTATAACATTCCATATTTCATCATTACAGACTGGCTTAAAAACTTGTGTTATTGCAGCAGCTTTAATAAGCAGAACCGAAGTGGCAGGTTGCTGCCCACACATCCCCTAACACTTGTAACATCAGAATACGTTTTAGGTTTCTCACCTTGTCAATCATTTTGCGGGCTTCCATTTCTTCAGAATTGGGGTTTTCCAACTCAATTGTGTAAGTACCTTTGTCACTCTGGTCATCCTCATTTTCCTTTTCAGTAGCAGCAGAAATATGTTGGCTTTTCAACTTTTTGTCCATCTCCTGGTTCTGGTTAGGCCTATGGCCAAGGCTTCCTGAACTCCTTAACAATGCAGCTTGTAAGGCAGGTAATGCAGCAGAGGGTTCTTCTGATTTTTGTTTTAGAAGTTTGGCATGAACACCATGTACTGCTCTGTGATGTGATGAACTAGCTTGCACAGGTGAAGGGACTGCTTTCTCTCCTGGTGCAGGTTTCACTCTTTCAGGTCGTGCGTGAGATGTTGGAGATGGAGATTCTGGGCACAAAGCTCCTACATTCTGAGAAAAAGAGTAAGAACGTCTCTTGCGAGGATGGTCTTCATCAAAGAACTCAATCATAAAGGCAGTCTGACTCAAACCAGCTTGCTCTTGCTGCTTTTCTGTGGAATGGACTTTCTGGTGTGACTTTTTCAGCTCTGTATGATGATGCCGTAAGTGTTCTTCAAGCGCTGCCCGTTTACTGTAATGCCGGTGTGCACTAATGTTTTCTGAATCACTTTGTGTACCATCATCATGCTTATTCCCTACAAGTAAAGCAAGACAATATAGAGCAAAATGAAACAAAGACCCCAACCACAAATATACAAAAAAACCCCAAGTGGCAAACTAGAAAGGAGATTATTTCAAAATGGATTTCTGTTTAGTCTCCAACAGCTTACAGTACCTGGCTCTGCAAATTTTGTACAGTTTCTGGAAATGCAATCAACTTGCTACAAGTCAAACAATGAAACATTTTAGAAGCTGATCAGTAACAGCAGTGCATCTGAATTATCCTTTTCACTAGTATTCTCATCTGTGAATACTTATCAGTGACATACAAAAGCCAGTATTTTAACAGCTGTACTATAATATGTTTTTGAATTATATTAATTTTGTTACACAGCCAGTTGATTACAAATGATTACTGACACATTCTAGGCAGAGTTAAGAGAGGAAAAAACCTTAATATAATCCTTCCGATAGTGGAAGGAGAGCCATGGTTCATACTGTTGGATTCCTTCCACATTTATAACAGCTTATCATGAGAAATGTCTACTTAAAATTGGATTGAATTCTTTATTACTCTTTCCAAGAAGAGCAATGAGTTTTTCCATAATTCACTCCACTCAGCATCTGATGTATGCATATAAAATGGTTGTCATTACTTATTCATTCCACAAACTACTTTGAGATCTATGAATAAGGATTCTGTATTTAATAAATCCTATATACACCTATACATATACTTTGCAATGAAACCTGAAAATGCATGGAAGGCTGGATACTTACATATAGTAACTCATATTTAACAAAGAACAACTGCATGTACAATGAAAATGTCAATGCTCCTAAGTTTCAGCTCAGTACCTGGGAAGGAACAGTTTCACCCTCTTCAAACTCTTTTGGATGAAGTCTTACTCACATATACATAGAATGTACAATTTCTGTATTTTTAATTTTCAAGACGATAGCTTTTTTAAGGTTTTCTCATTTAAATAGTTAGGATATGCAGCTACTATTAAATTAAATAGTAATTACATATTGGCTACTCTTACTTATCAGACTAATACCACTGAAAACACAGTTGAAATCCCAACTTACTTTCCTATTTTCTACTTATTAGAATAGTGCCTACAAAAATTATGTGATGATTCATATACTTCCAAATAATAATAAACCAACCCCAATGAAAGCCATATAATACCATTTTAGCAGTGGGACTTCAGTACAGAACATTATAAGAAAATGTTGAGGAGACAAAAACCAAAAAGCTTTGAGTTTTTGAAAAAAAACAAGCTTTAAAAGCAGCTAGGTATATTCTCTACCTAAAAATACAAGTAATGAGTGCAAATACAAGCAGTCCATAAGAAGACTAAAAAATTCAGATATTAATTATGGCCATATGCACCCCATAACTTACACCTCTTTCAGATGAAAATTATCAAGACGTTTCTGCCAGGAAAAGGTGTATAAACAAAGTCCCTCCCTATTTATCGAAGAGTCATGGCTAGTATTTTAAAGAATGTTCATGAATGGAATATGTTTAAATGAAGACCAAAGAATGTGATTTACACTGGAAGAAATAATATACTATTATCTTTATGTTAGCACATTAATATAATTCTGTTTTCAGAATTTTTAGCTTAATTTGAAAGAGTCAGCCTTAGAAAGCAGACTTTTGATCAATAAGACTAAGAATGTTGTACCCAGTCCAAGCTGGTTTTAAGAGCTAGACATGCTAATGTTGCAGAGTCAAGGAAAATGAAAATTGTATGGTTAATCTGCTGAAATTAAAAACAGAAAATAAGAGAGCCTTGAAAAAGTTCTTCAGAGCCTTCCATTCTGAAAGTTTGAATGGTACTGGAATCTTCACCTGAACATCAAAACTATTTTCTTCTCTATTCTGTTAAGTGACACCCAAAAGAAAGTACACTTATCATGTGTAACATCTGATTTGATTTTATTTGAAATGTCACTGTCTTCATTAAATGAACATGTATGATCACCTGGAAATCCATTCAACAGCAACACTCTCATAAATACAATATTCGGCAAGCTGAGTATAAGAATCAAAGCTCTTGCTTTATTTCAGATTCCTGACTCAAACTTCATTCCACCAAACATGATCCATATAAACAGAATGACTATATGATGTATTCTTTGCCATAAATGATTTTCTTAGAACACATCAATATTCATAGAACATATGTTACTGAAAGAGTTGCTAAAAGCATAAATTGAACTTCAGAGCTTTGATTCTAAAAAGTAATTCAGCTTCTTAAAGTAATTAATGAGAAAAAGTGCAATATATAAAATTTAACTAAGGTTTGGTGTTTATCCTTTTCTTTTTCAAGATCACTGTTTAAATACCTGATGTTTTCAGCCATACTAGAATATCTCCAATTAGCATATTGATTTTAAGATGATTCAGTGTTTGGTTTCTTATGCTCTTCTTAAGACTTAATACAGTGATAAAAATTCCCAGCCCAGATCCTTGTGCATGTGTGGAGCATCTGTGATTTCAACTGAACTCCACAAGTACTCAGGGATCCTCTGACTGGATGCTGGTGAGGAATTGTTGCTTTCAGAAACAAGCATAGCTGGAATTATTCACTTTACCTTTCAGTCTCTTCAAGTACACTGGAACGTCACTCTTAATACTTTTGGAATCCTCCTCTGTTGGTTCCCATATCATTCTAGGAGGATTGTTCTGTGCTAGCCAATCTGCTACTTTGCTCTCCGCAGCCATCATCACCGTTTGAAGCCCAGGCAGGTCCTGACCACTGGAGGAAGAAGGCTTTTTGGACTTGTGACGTTGTTCCGATGTGAATTTTGTCACGTGATCTTTGATCTTTACTTTTCCTGGAGTGTTGTCATCAAACTCAATGGTAAAGGAAGCATGCCCTGCAGCTGCTGCGTGGGAGCTTTGGGTGTCTTTTGTTGGAATTTCATGAATAGTACTCTCTGCTACCTGTGAAGCTTGCTGGCATTCTTTAGTAGGGATTTCAAAATAACTGGGCTCCCTACAGAAAGGATAAAGTTCTTCATTTGCAGATGCAGATTGCTCCTCAGCTTGCTTGGCATCTGTGTTGCATCCTATTAAGAAAAATAAAAAAAGAGATTTCACAATACTTGGGAACTTCAGGCTCATCAAGAAGTTTCTGAGCTCCTGTAAAGGCCACTTCAGCAATTTCTGAAATAACAGTAAGATTGTGGAGTAGCGTGAGCATTGTAGTTCTGGAAAAATAATTCCAGAATTACATATAAAAAGTATTAATGAAAAGACAGCTTGAACTTCAGCTGTGAGAAGTGTAAAGTGGCAAAAAGCTCACTTAGAATTTGTCAAAGTGCATTCAAAATACTTTTAGATGTAAAGGTCAGATGAGTTATTAGAACATGGAAAACAGGTAAATCACATCAGAGAAACAGTTGAGATGATCATTATTGCAATTCCAATCTATTGGAAAAAACATCAAATCTAGGCGTTCCCAAAACAAGTGCTAATGATCTGGCTTCCATCTCCTGCAGTGGATAGCTAGTATAATTTTGTTTGGCCAAATTTCTCAGAAAAACAATTCACACATAATGCAAGATAAACTTAATTCTGGCTTGAAAAGTTAAACACTGATTTGCACTGGAAAGTGGTTTGGAATTCAGACACAGTGATTCTACAAAAGATAAAACCAAAGAATGAAGCTAAATCCTACTGTCATGTGCTCTTATTTTACTTGTTTCCATAGTTTGTAGATGAACAGAAAAAGAAACAATAGCTGGAAGCACGCAGAATGTTAGCAAGCCATGCTCTCAGTGGCTAAAGAAATCCAGAAGTAGAAAAAGCACAGGGTAGTAATTACAAGTTCCACTGTATATCCTAAATGAAGGCTAAAGCTTCCTGTGGTTGCAGCAAAGCTACCAATGTGCCTTTAAGAAAACAAACCTACTGCTTGCATTTCATGAACTACTAAGTCAGGCAAAATACCTACTGTAGAGATGTGCTAAAAGCAACAGAAGCTTGAGACATTAACAGCAACGGCAAGTTAGATTCCAGTAAAAGAATTCTGAGTAGTTCCTAAGTGATTTATCACGGACCACATCAAGATGTTTAAGAAATCATTTCAGGTTGCCAAGTAAAGAAATAAGACTGCAACTAACAGACTTTGGGTGCTGAAAACTGCCACACTACATTGGCTGAGAAAGTTAGTATTTGTATATGAAACTATTATGCAATAAGATAGCAACAGAAACATTCATACTGAAGTCAGGAATATAAGGGGTTAAGGATGCAGGATGGAATAATGTACCTATGCTGCTCCTCACCAACACATGCTTCTTGTGAGGATTTAGGAAAACATTAAAAATGAAAAAAAAAAAAGGATGGTAATTTGATAAAGATAAACTATTTAAGGGAAAGAATAATAGCTGGAAAAGTAAAAAATAAAAAAAAGATGATATTGAGTGAAAACAAAAAGAGTACACATTCTTTATTATTGCCATGTTTGGATACCAACTTTATAAAATAACTCCAATGCAGGTAATACAGCTGTTTTAATTTATTTTTTCTAATAGGAGTTACAAACAAGAAACATGTTCAGAATTCAGACAGGTTTTTCTACTGTGCTGTTGGATTCTAAGAATCCTTAGCTAATGCTTTTCACTGTACTATCAGGTACCTTATGGCTGTGGGGTAGTTTACAGGTACTACAACAGCACCTCCCTACTCCCCTCCCTGGGAAACAGAAGGCCTTTTTAGTTCCCTTCCTGGAAACAGTTATGCCAGCAGACACATAACACAGAATTAATCTATTTTACTGATGCAAAAGTCATTTTAAAAGCTTCTCTGTTTGTACTGAAAATGTACAGAAATAATCAAAACTCACACTTTGCAGCTCCTAGATTTTAGATAAACTACTATTATTCTCCATTTGTTTCATCTAGCTAACAAGCTGGAATGGATCAAGCACTAGTAGGATCAAATCTAGAGCCTGGATCCTTACAATATGAAACACGGTCACTGAAAGGGAGCGCAATCCACCACACAGCCAATTCCTTTTTTCCCCCACCATAGTTCTACTCAGAACTTCAAGTCAACAAAATCACGCAATTCCTGTAACCAATAACTAAGTAAGATATAGCGTTCAATTCTCCTTCAAAAAAGGTAACTGGCTAATACTGTGTTTTGAGAAATATTTCTACTTTTGGGCAAGGCAGGAGCAATCTACTGGCCACATAAGAAACAATACTTTTCAGTAAATATGAAATAGCTGGTTAATTACCATCTTTTGAAAATAGCAAGACTGTAGCCAAATTGCATCAGATGCATGGCAATGAGGGGATCTCTCATACTGGTTTGTCAGCATTGATGAAATACTTCATAAAAAAATTTTCCATGTGAAACTTCCCTGCACCAAATTTAACATTTCAAGTCAGCTGTTTATACTATAACGATGTGAACAGCATTTGATCCCAAAATTTTTGATTAAACATATGCTAGAATATAGTTTGAATCTAAATTAAGACAGAGTGAGTTTAATCAAAAGAAGCTAGAAATTGAACTACAACTAAATTGTAAATTTTACTAAACTAGAAAATTTTTAACACTTGTATAAATGGAAATATCTGAAGTATAACTTGATTTTAATTACTTAAAAATCCTTTCGGTCTGAAATATTTGCATTTTTAGAAGAGTAAATACATCAGAATTGATTAAAATAAGTATTAGAAAACAAAGAGGAAACAAAAATTAATATAGATCCTGATCTGAACCACCCTTCAGTATTTTTCACATAGATTCTACGTGCAAGTCCTTACAGCTTTCTAAATATTACAAAGAGTGGTCTATAAAATAGCCTTACCTTTGAAATCCTACTATTAAATGTCATCTGCCAAGATGAAGGAAATTATTTTTCAGACTAAATACAGGCAGCTTTGAGAGAAAACCTTCAAGCAAATACTGAAGATAGTGGTTGTCACAGCTCTGTAACTTTTCAAACAGAACAAGCATAGTATCTGTATAGCAAAATGGGCAATTACAAGCGTGTTTTGGCAAAATGAGGTGATGGGTAGGTTGTGAACTGCAATCTCTTCAGAGACTGAAGAGATTTCATAACTGGCAAGAGTAAAAGGAAAGGGGCAGAAAAAGTAGCAGGACATCTGTTAAAAAGGGAGCTCTCACTCTACAAAGGTCCCGAGATACAAAGCCAACTGTGCAACTGTTTCTACAAGGCAAGCAAGGAAGCAATAATTGGTAGCTGCTACTCAGATGTACTGAAACTATTATTGAAACAATGAGTCCAGGGGAGGCCAGGAGGGAAACTATGTAATATTTGGGAAACCACAGGCTTAACCAGTGAGATCCACTACAAGAGTACAAGTCTGAGGGAGCTGGTTTCCATTAGTGTTAAGAGGAGGCTCAGGGGGGATGCCATCACTCTCTACAACCACCTGGAAGGAGATTGTAGTGAGGTGGGGGCTGCTTTCTTCTGCCTTGCCTGCAGTGAGAGGACCAGAGAAAATGCCCTTAAGCAGAGACAGGGGAGATTCAGGTTTGCTATTAGAAATATTTTTTTTCACTGTTAGGGTGGTCAGGCATTGGAATAGATTGCCCAGGAAGATGGTGGAGTCACCACCATCCCTGGAGGTGTTCAAGAGACACCTGGATCTGGTGATGGTTCAGGGGTTTAGGGGTTACAGTGGTAGTGCTGGGTGGACAGTCTGATTGCATGATCTTGAAGGTATCTTCCAAACTTGGTTATTCTATTCTATTCTATTCTACTCTATTCAGAGATGACCATCAGAAATGTAACATTCACTTGGTGACATTAGCAGAATTGATTACGCTTTCTAGGACTTTTTGAGGGGTTTTAAGTCTTATTTCTCAAGTTACACACACAAGTAATTTGAATCTTAACATTTTATTTGCCAACCCAGACAAGAAAAATCATAGGTGTCTGTGCTATTCAAATCTGCAAAAAACTGCTCCTGTATTTTCATATATTATCATCTGCAATGATAGGATATCTCAGGAAATATTTTGCACAATCTTCAGATTTTTAGTAATACTCTTTTCTTTCTGCCTTAAAAATACAATTTAAAGAATGAAACTTGCAAAAAGAAAATTATCTGGAATTTACAAAGCACTTCCTGAAAAGAATGTATATAAACCTCGAGCAATGTATTTATTTGCAGTAGGTATAAGAAACAGCCAAGATATCATATTTACACAATACACCAAAATATTTTTAATGTTAGCTTTATATTTGGCACTATGCAATGATATGTGTAATGAAAAGAAGCTGATGTTAGTGCTTTCAAATGCTTAAGGGAATTTCTTTTTTTCCTTTCTCTTTCTTTTCATATTTCTACTTTTTATTTCCCCTTACACTGTAGGGGTTTTTTTTTGCTTTGTAACTGAAGTACATTTTTCAGTTTTTTATTTAAAGACAAGATTGCGATAAATACATAGAATGATTTGCCTAGAATTGAATATGAAGGTCTTTATCTTTTAATGTTTTCATAATCAGTCTTATGAAAAAAAAAATCAAAATTGCTCTTTCAAAATAAAAATATAAAACAGCATTGTATATAAATCCCCATCTCTCATAACAAATCATTTAACTCCCTGCTTTAAAGGAGTTAAAGTGAAAAAAGGGCAAAACTTATCTTACTTAAATACACTGCTGTGATGGGTGTAAAAAGTTCTGTAAGCTCCCCATGACATACTGTGCACATATGCTGTCAGACCTTTGCAAAGCAAGCCTTACATATGCAGCTATTGCAAATATTTCACAATAAAACTCAGCAAAATTCTAGAACAAACTTCTAGGAACTTAACTGTTAATACTAATGATTAAGCATCACATGTTACAATGTGTGTAATCTCTTACACACACTGATTACACTGCTATGTCTAAAATAACTGTCAGCTTGCTTTACCTGAAAATGACAGTGTTTCTTAAATGTAAGGAATGTTTAATCTGACATATTGTTATGCAATCCTGGAATTAAAATTCATGCCAAGTGGAAAAAATTACTTCAGATTCTTAAAAGTCTTCTTAAAAACTTATTTCTGTCTTTTCTCAGATTTCTGGTAAAGGCATTAATGATGTAAAATTCTACAACTACTACTGAGAACAGCAGCGAATGCAGTTTTTGCTTTTCCAGGAAGTGAGAGTTAACATATGGCAATAATAACAATTACACACCCAATAAACCTGCCAATAACATGGACATTTAACAGCTGCAGCATAGATAAAGTCACGTCAGAAGTGTACACACAACCGTTCATTTTTATACAGATTAGTAGATCTATGGATCATTAAATTAGAGCATTATGTATGTCTCAAAAATGTAGAAAGGTTTTTTCTTTTCAGAGTTTTCCAGGCTACTCTGCTCTGTTTGCAAATAATTTTCATTAGCGAGTTTCTGTTGTGATAGAAGTACAGTAACATTGAAATAATCTTATTAACTTGAAACTGTAAAGACTAATTGTCTGTAGTTGGCTTAGCAGAAACAAATCCCCCATTTCAATCACCTCATTAAACCTATCTCTTAGAAATCAGGTCTTTTTTCCTATTTAGTAAATAATCATGTAATAAATCATTAAAGCATGATGCAGATTCTTAATAGGATTAATTTGCTAAAATGCTATCAGACTTTATCAATTTGAATTAGTTTAAGAATTCACCTGTAATGTACTTACTTTTAGGCAGTTTATATTAAAAAGCATGTCCCAGATTAGTGTTTTAAACACTTAATACAATTTAACCCACGAAAGAATAATTAACTGTATCAATCCTGAACATTTTTTATTAAAGTTCGTTTACGTTTTAAAAATATCCAAGTATGACAATCTTGTGAAGTTTCCAATTTTCTTTCATTCACACGTGTTTTTATATTGATTTCCCATTACTATATTCACCTATATTATAAAACCAAAGTTTATGGTTGAAGAAAATGCTTGAAGAAAATACATAAGTTGTTGAAAATAAGTTAGTATTTTCATGGAACGCAATTTTAGGCCAAAGGGACCCCAAACCTTATGATTTTATTTCATAATTGCATGAAAACATTCAGAACACCTTTTGCACACTTCTACAGACATAGTATTCTGAGATTGAGGAAGTGTGTCCATAGAAGAAAATGTCAGCTCTTAAATAGTTTGTTTCCTCAGACTCTCTGCCAACACTACTAAAAAAAACCTACAACAGTCAAAAACCAGACTAGAAGAACATACAATTAATGTCTATTCAGAGAGTAAGTGATCAAGATAAAGAAATCATTTGCCTATACAAGGGATTTTAGTTTTTCATCCTCAAAAAATTAAATGGTTTTGCAAAAATGTCAGGTTTGGATTTTCCTCAGCAGTGTCTTCCTTTCACATAAGCTTTTGTTTAGTATGTGCTTATTCAAACTGAATTTCATTCCTGCAGATTTATGACTCTTTCAGTTTGAGGAAATAAAAGCTATTCTTACACTTTACTTAGGTCAATACTATTCATAGGAGATACATTCATAATTAAACAAAAACAACAACATAAATAAAAGGGATTTGTATTTGTTAAAAAAAAAGAAGTCTTGTATTTGTCAAGAAGGCTTTGGGTCCATATAGTGTATATATATCGAAAACAAACACATTTAAATACTTTAGAAAATATTAATCCATTTGGTCTATTCATCATTTACCTTAGGAAGCCTTCACTAAGCAAATCATGTCAAAAATATCCCCATTACTGAAGTTCAATCTAGAACAAACTTATTTTTGTCTACTACTGAAACAGATGGCAGCTACATGATTAGTTTGAGCGCAAGTTGGAATCTCACTTTTCTTGGAACACAGGAACTAAGATAGAAGCACTGATGACTTGCTGAAAAACCTCTTGACAAAATAAATGCAAGAGCATGTAAACCATTTAATGCAATATTGCTTGTGAAAAAGCAATTAAAAATTATACAAAAAAAGAATAGACACACCACTAAACACAAGCTGGAGTCTCATGTCATACCCATTTAATGGCATGGCATCGCATGAGAAACACAGACCTTAGGATATTACTTTTCAATAATCCTATAATGAGGCAAAACAACATGCTTGGTTTTTAGATTAAACAATAGATACACGTGAGTATGAAAAGCTTGATGAATTCTTACTTTTTTTATATTGGTTTGCTACAGACACTGGCTTCTAAGCGAAAATCCCACAGATACTAGAGACTTTAGCACCCCTCCTTTGGCAAGATACAGAGTCACAGGTTTCATAGTCAATAGTTAATGCTTCCTGTAATCTGGACAGCAAGGAAAATCACGTGGCCAGCAAGTGCCACAATGGCCATGATCAATGAATGACATGACTCAAAGGCAAGGACTTAATTCATTTTCTTTTTAAATGATGGCATAAGCACTTATCCTTATTGTTGAGAAAAATGGAATTGCAAGAACATCCAACAGTCATTATCTCTCCTTATTACTGCCATTCGGAACAACATTTCTATTCCTTAGGAATACTCAGAAATGTTTGAAGAACACATTTCTAGACAAGATTTGAACAGTAAAGCTATAAATTATTAATGTAGGATATTAAACCTGTTGTTAAAAAGCCCCCACAGAAGCACACAACAGCATACTCTACTCATGTTGCATACAGTAGAGACATTTTTCACCAAAAAGACAACCAAATAAGAAAGTGTTCTATAACTGTACTGCATTAGGATGTAGTTCTTTAATACATGACAAAGTTTTTTAAGGTGAACTAAAATGATCACTAATTCAAATGTTTTTATCTAGTTTCTTTACACTAGTCCAAATCTTAATGGACTTACTCTACTGTCTGAATGATGACAACTTTAGGATAATATGAAAAAGGTCGTTAAACGCTATGGCAAAAAAGTTAATTCCAAAGACCTTGATTTCACTACATTGAAATGTTCGTTTAGTTTGAATTTACATGTTTTTAGACTTCACTCCAACTCCTGCAAAAAATGATTCGTGATAACCAGGCAAGTACTGTAACAGGACAAGAGAAATTCTTACCTCAATTAAAGTACTTTTAAAAACTGCAAAATTAAAATTGTTAGACCATAAATGCGTGTCTAAAGAGCTAAGCAAACATGCTTGAATTTTGTCCTAACATGAGTAAGTTTTAAGGTTACTCTCTTTATTAACATAGCAGTCACTTTATTTATATGCCTGACGATAGATATAAAAGCCTAATTATAGGCACTGAGACTGAAGTTTTGGCAATACATACTAGACAAGCTAACTAATAAAAAGATCTGTATTATGGGGAAATAAACATTACCAGCTTAACTTTAGACTACATCAACCTTTACTCCAAGAACTATGACACGCAATTCCCACTAATACAGAATTCTGGAATTACAGAAGAGAATGTTAGCACAGATAACCTTATATAGCTAAAAGTCAAACACAAATATAAAACACCACCAGAACTTTTTTATTTTCAGAAATTATTTTGATAAAATATTCCTACGCATATAAAATGACAGATATGGATTAAAGTGAAAAATAAGACACACTGGTTCAGGAAATGTTATTTGCTATGCTTACTGACAGAAAATTGTATTATATACTAGAAAACTGACACTTTATATGTGTAATTGATCTCTTGATATGCATAGTTTCTCACAAAATATATATTTTTAAACTAATTTAAGTTTTAATAGACTTTCATCTATGCAAACTATGAAACTTCCAAAATTAATATCTGTTTAGTTCCCTAGTTAAGAATATATGTAATTCATTAAAGAGAAGAAAAACAAATAAGAATAAGACAACAGACTGACCTGAAGCCCCTGTCTCATGCATTTTTTCTTCATGCTTGCTATCTGGCTTACAACCACCCTTTTCATCAGCTTCATCATCACCCCACCAGGCTGGCTGGCCATACAACGGTGTCCCACGAGGCATGGCAGAAAGATCTGTAAAATCAGCCCAAAGCAGAGGAAATTCTTTTTCTGTTTTGCTTTGATATTTAGGTTAAAATAACATGAAGAGAAAGTCATTTGCTTGGATCATTTCTCCTGGAAGCTGAAGTGAAATGCTTGCATGCATTTGCCTAAATACAAAACAAACTTGGAGGCTGGACAACTGATCTGGGTTCTAAATATAAAAGCTTACTAATGACGTGATCAAAACTTCTGGCACATATGTTTATGTAAAGGCAGATGACATCTCTTACTGTTACCCTGACATATCTGTAAACATTATTTCTTCTTTCAGTTTGAAGTCATCAAGATAGCAGTAAAATCCTAAAAGCTGTTTGCTGCTATTTCTGTGAGAAGATTCTCATTCTTACCCGCTTGACCTTTCAATGAAATCTGAACTCACAGCATGAAAAACTGATGAAATTTTGCAATGTTGCCAAGGTTCTAAATTGCTGACAGCTACTATAGAGTGCTGAAAGTTACCTTGTGTGTAAAATGTTACTGAGCACAACTCATTTTAACGGTTGGGTTTTTTTAAAAAGTATTGGTACAATTAAAAGTGCTATTTCTGGTATAAGATGTATACACATGGTTAAATACATTTAAATGCAAAGATTAAGTAAGAAATACACACTGATATAATTAAGATTTCTAACTTGATGATAAATTGACTGGGTTAGGTTTGACCTGATCTCTTGGAAGAATACCTCACCCTACAGAGATTTAGCTATTCTAGTATCAAACAGATGTTCTGAATATCTATGTTCTAAAATCTAGCTTAGGAGCTTCTCTGTTACTTTACCTATTAGGAATTTCAACTTTTTTTTCGAAGTTTTATACACTGCATTCCAAAGATGATTTCACAGCCAAGCCAAAGGTTTTAACATGATTTTAAGATATTAAGTACTTCCTTTTTAAACTGCAATATGCTTTAGTCAATACTAAATTGTTTTTAAAAACTTGATGGCTGCACAGAGAATTTGTGGATGCCCCATCCCTGAAGTGTTCAAGCACAGGTTGGAGGGCTTTGGGCCACCTGGTCTGGGGAAAGGTGACCCTGGCCATGGCAGAGGGGTGCAACTAAGTGATCTTTAAGGTCTGTTCCAACCCAAATCATTCCATGGTTCTATTCCTGTGCACAGAATTAGCCATAGTAAACAGTTATGCATATATATAGCAACACTGAGAGAATCAATCCCCAAAAAGCTTCTGAGAAATGCACTCAAATATAAATCCCTATCCTTAAGTTTGACTGTTATTTTTGGAAGCAAGAAAAGAAAAACGGAAGATAAGCATAAAAAAACCCCACTGTGCTACTTTATGTACTCGTAACAAGATGCTAGATCATACAGCAAAACGAACAGGTTAATTAGGTATACCACAGAATCCTATTTGGGGGAAGAGAATTCTTTGAAGTGTGTCTTCTGGAAGAATAGATGAAACCTAAACAAAATTGTACAGCTTTGACCTAAGGAAATCAGACCTAGACAGTTCCATAATAAGGAAACAACAATACCTGATTCCCTTTTCTTTCTTGTGGTTATGTCCACTGCATTTCAGCAAGCCTCACATTCATCATAGAATCAGAGAATGGTTTGGGTTGGAAGGAACCTACCATGGGTAGGAACACATTCACCAGACCTGTCTGCTCAAAGCCTTGAACACTTCCAGGGATGGAACATCCACAAACTCTCTGGACAACCTGTTCCAGTGGCTCACCACTCTCACAGTGAAAGATGTTTTCCTAACATCTACTCAAAATCTCTCCTCTCTCAGTTTAAAACCATTCCACCTTTTCTTTTATCACTAGCTGCCTGTGCAAAATTCACTCTCTCTCTTTTTTTATAGGCTCCATTTAGTTACTAAAAGGTTGCTCTAAGGTCTCCCTGGAGTCTTTTCTTCTCTAGGCTGAACAACTCTATCTCGCAGCCTGCCTGCTCCAGCCCTCTGCTCGTCTTTGTGGCCCTCCTCCTGACTTGCTCCAACAGGTCCATGTCCTTCCCAGCCTGGGGGCCCCAGATCTGGATGCAGTACAACCCACCCGAAGTTAAGTCACCCACGGCAGAGCCACCATGGCACATTATGTAAGTAGGAATGATGATGTCGAAACAAGACTGAAGCTACAGTATCTACAAATCTTTAAACCACAATAGAACACTCAGGTTCTATCCTGACACATCTAACACTGAATGCTAGGAACTATAAAACAAACAAACAGAACTCCCACCCATTTAAAAAGGAAAACAAGACAAACAAATAAACAAAAAAGAGTGCACTTGGCAATGGTGGTGGTAAAAAGTACAAACTGTTTCTGAACAAATACTTTCAGTTAAACTACAAAAAATAGCAATTTCCTGCAACAAATGCTGCAAGTTTGTGATTTTGGGAAAGAGACATGCAAAAATCTTATAAATTCCAATTAAATGTCTCTTTAAAAGTTTTCTTAACATGTGGATGTTACTGTAAAAAAGGCTTAAATTAAATTTCAAAAGTTATTATTTACACTTGAAGTATGTTTAAGAGTTCACATAAGTGAAGTTTTTACTATTTACCGAATGTCACAAACATCCTACTGAAGCAAATTAACATCCTTTCCAAGTTTTACTACTTCTGCAGAAAAAAAATGAACCTTACCCACTGATTTTTCTTCAGATTTCAGTGCTTCTGTAGTTTTGTGGTGCACTTCAGGTGTGGAATCTGCTACCTTGGACTCTGAGCTTTTGGAGCTGCTTTGTTTCGATCCTTCTGCCTCTGAAGATTTTTGGGATAACTGGAGTTGGCTTGTGAATTTTTCATGCTACATGACATTAAATAGAGAAAAAAACACAAACCCTCAAAGAGTGGGAAAAAAAATCCCTATGTTATAATACCTACACAATGACAGAAAAACATCCAGGAACTGCACATTGTTACCTTAAGTGCTTCTTCAGGGACTCTCATCTCTCCTCTAACAACAGTAAAAAGATTAGTATGTAGGAAATGATAAGGAAAATACTGAAAAATTTCTGAATTCACAAGAGGATTTTACAGAAAAGCAACAGTTGTGCAGCCTATTCTGCCACCAGAATGGTGATGGCTTTTAAAATATGTCACTGTTAGGACTACCCCACACTATCATACTCACCAAAGCAAACGCACAATCAAGTTATTTACTATTTGTCAACAGAACATTAAGTGGATACCTTAATGCTGTAATAGTACAAGTCATTTTTTTTCCCATTCATTAGTTTGCTGAGTAATTAATTGTAATCTTATCTGCTGGTATACAATTGCATGTGATACAAAATATTTGTGTATTTGCCTGAAAGAAAAGTAGTACTTTTTAGCAGCACAGAAGATACACATTATGTTTTAAATTGTAATTGAAAGTTGAGGTTTCTTGCAGTGAGAGACAATCAAATGTACTTTATCAATAGTTCAGACCAAGGTATAATACTCTAAGCCCTGAGATTTTCTCTAATATAGGCATCTTTGTAGTAACGAGAACCCTTCACTTAACACAACCGTACTTTTAACAAGAACAGTGTCCCCTGAAACTGTGCATTTTTATGGCAAGGATATCATATCCAAATCTCAATTTATCTTCTAACTTCAGAGTGATGTATGTCTGTTCTGGAATCCTCACATCATTCACAAATGTCTACAGAAATAAATGAGGACAGAAAGAAATACCATTAAATTTCAAAACAATAAAATTAAATCACTTAAAAAATTTTATTAGAAAGTTTTAAGCACCACAAATTTTCTACTGATGATTCACAAGGAAACTATATGCTCAAATTGCCAGACGCTTAATAAAGTATGTCAAAAGAAAGTTTAAACACCAGTTGCTAACCATGTTGCCCACTGGCCTTGAAAAGTTTCTTGCAAGTTTAAACTTGTTAGCAATATTTATGGAAGTGTTGATTAATGTTCCTTTCAATTAGCACCTCCACTTACTATTTCTCTTGTAGTTTGCTTTTTCAATCCAAGCTAGCTGTCAGAATTGATTTATGTATTTGATTTATTAAATGCTGCAATACTTGTACAGCATTTAGCATTGGATATGAGAGTTGAAAGGTGGCTTATTTCTGATCATTGTCAAAGAATTTAAGGGAAACATGGACCAAGTTAGTGCATCTTATTGGTGATAAGAATTCAGTATATTGCAATCCTACAGTATCATCCAACTTCTAACTTATAAATTCTACAACAGCATGTACATGTTTCTAAAGAATGAAGCAATTGAAATATGCCATTTTATAAGCACTTAGAAGTTGGAAAAATTTTAATAATTAAATAAGACAAGAATCTGAATTTTTGAAGGGTTGTGTTGCTCATGGGAATCTAGCATTAAATGAATTGTGGTAAGATGGAAACAATGTCCTTCCCCAAAACAGTAATGGGATCTTCCATTTTATTTTCTTCTTCTAAAGGAAAATAATGTTTATTTCATTATTTAAAAAATTGTTTACCTACTTCATAGAAAATCCCTTTCATGGGAAATAAGAATAAAAGGTAGAACTGTTTACTGTTTTGTAAGCATGAAAATTTCAGTAATGTTTAAGGCATATTTATTTCATTTTAACATTTTGAGAGTCCAGAGCAAAAACCCATGTGAAGGCTTTCCTCAAGGCAACCTGAATTTCAGTGAACCACCAAAATTTAAACCACCTTGCAGAGCTATGTATGTACATATGTATGTATGCATTTTTCCTCCCGGGTCAGAGTTCTGAAATCCACGTGCATGCGGCACACCCAACTCACACAACTCTGAAGGCAGTGTGGGCAGTCTACTGACATCCTCATGTTCGTGACTGAACTGATGACATACAGCAACCGAGTCTTAGTCACTTTGTCACTGGAGCTTTAAAATCGCATCACGTGCTTTGGGATGCAAGACAAAGATAGCTTGAAAAAGCTAGTTCCTGTGTAAATAAGGAATCCTTTTCCCCCTTTAAATCAGTCCGTTCACGTGATTTCTAAAGTTTAGTCTTCAAATAGTGAGAGTCAACAGTCTTTAAGCCTTCATGAGGTTTGCTAAGCTTTTCACAATCCAGTCCTGAAACATAAGTATGAAGGGACTTTGCTATCCTTTAAATATTCCTGAGAAAAATGTTATTCAACAGGGCCATGGATGTTGAATAATTCTTCTGGTAAGGTTTTGAGTTCCCAAGCCAAAAGAGAAAGTGTAGTTGAATTCTACTGATACTAGTGAAATAATAATTACATATTAGCAACTGCACACATTTTCTTCAGGAAAGAGAAACTCCTTCATCTTTTATGTATTAAGAAGAAAAAAAAAAAGAAAAGAAAAACTGGACTGTCCAGAATTAGTCACGATGGACTATCAGAAATAAAATTGTACATCATGTTAAACTGATTAAAATTTACTTTTGCTTTATTTTCAAATCTAGATGTCCAAGATAAAGACTTCTACATCTAGAAGTCCAGGAAAAAGACTGCTGTAACATTTTCACTGAACTGAGTGTGAATCCACCATACATATAAGATTATTCAGGTATTATGGCATCAGGTGCAATTACAGTTCAGCTTGTGAAATTATTAAGGACTCATAATACTCAAAACGAAAGTCTTGGTACTAGCCATCTCCCCTTAAACTCTGAACTACCTTGAGTGGTTAAAGTGCACTACATCAGGAATGGAGTAGTCCAGCATACTAAGAAAAGTATGTATCTGTTCTCCAAAGAGATGGGAATAACTGGGGAGACACAAAATAAATCTTTTGATGCAGTATGCAAAATAAGGCAGAAGCTGCTAATACACTAGAAGAGGCACTTGGCTGCTAGGGAGATGGTGTTCTCAGTGGAAACAGTAGCTAGACTAAAAGAATTATTGCCTAGTTAGCAGTTCACCACATGGTACTGAGGCACTGCATACATTGTTCTGCCACACAATTAAGTATGGTGTTACAAAAACAACGTGTTTTCTCTTTCAACCTGAAACCAGATATGTAAGAAAAGTATATTGGGAAAGTGATAGTAAGGAAAACACTGTGAAGACAAAGAGCAAGGACTGAACTCCTGAGACTTAATATTCCTTGTCCCAAAACAGTGGGAAGGAAGAGTTCCTTTGATGTCTCTGAGTAAACAGCTCTAGAGCAACTGAAGCTTCACCTCAAACTTTAGAATGAAGTAGATCAAGTGAAGCAAATCACTGAAACCTCTTTATCAGAGGCAAAAAAAGGAGTTGAATGAAGGCCTTTTAACATACAGTTTTACTAAATTCCAGTTTTGTGACAAGGCAACGAAAATCTGAAGGTATGCCTATTGACTACAGGAATTACAGAATTAAGGAATAAAATCAAATGGCTCAGCAAAAAAAAAAAACTTCTATGTGCTGAATTTATTTTTCATCACTGCCTTGAAACAGTGCACTGACTTTGAAAATACAGAGGTATATTAAACATTTAAGGACCAAAGTCCTTGTATGTCTACAACTGTTCAAAGCATATAGCCCTTCAGTGGTTTCACAGGGAGTTGAGACTCTGACTCTTTGGAAGGCTGAGTTAGTTACCTTAAAATACAGAAAACCTAATAGAGACACACTGACAGGAGTTTTATTTTGAAATGTACTTCAAGATCAAAAGGCAGTAACTTGAGATTTCTTCCTCACCTTCTATTTTTTTAAGCATTTGAAAAAACTATTCACTATCAGTAGCTTTCTAGATATTAACTCAAATAAGCAACCACAGATGAACTCATGATTTTATTCTGTACATATTCATGACAGAGCCAAACATTTAAAGTTAGAAAATAACAACTGTAACTAGTGCAAATACACAGTTCATAAAGAAGTATCAAAAGGGCTACAAAACGATGACAGTTACTATATTTTTAATAATCTGCTATAATATCAAAAACTTTTATAGATGTTTACCTAGACTATAGTACATCCAATTCCTAGAAAAGCCTTAAATGTTACTTTTCTCATAACTTTGGATTTTTCCTGTGTTAGTTTGTATTTACTTGACACAAATTATTCAGAGAGATTTAAATAAATATTTTTCTGAAAAACTAAATGCAAATATAGAGTTAGCTAAATAGTTTTACATATAACATGGTTATTGCATACTTAATTTTTTACACATATGAAGTACAGTTTAACATTCTTTTCTGTATTTTAACAGGAGAAAAAGGAATAGCATATGAAATAAAACCTGTATCATACTCACATTTTAGAGATTGAAATACATTGGGGTTTTTTTACAGTATATTCAAGATTCTATTTTTTTCTACAATTCTGAAATACAGAAGTTTAACATATTCCTTTTTATTGTTCTGAGCTTTTTTTCTTACTGCCACGGCCCTCTTATTACCGAAATTAACTGCAGCCCTTTAAAAAATGTGCAGTGGAAATCCCCTGCAAAGACTACACTTTCCTTTGGTATGTTCCTCCATTTCCCATCTTTCATTTAAAAGATATTAAAGTAAAATTAATAATTGCTCAAAGAAATACCAAAACAAGCATACAGAACACTATGGGGAGCTATCCATTTCTGATGTAAACTTACTCCATTCAAGCTGCCCAAATCCTTCACCAAGTGTTCATCTGTAGAGGCATCATAGTTGAGAACAGCATGTTGCTTGTCCACACTCCGTGACTAAAATACATTAAAAAAAATAAAATAAGGTATTTGAAAACCAGGTGAAGATAGAATTAATGGCTATTTCTTAGAGTAGTCTGATTATTTTCTTTCTACATAGCACATTTATTCAAATTATATTAAAAAGTTAGTCTGACATATGAAAGAGTCAATCTTTAACCCAACTCCAAGTACCCATAGTAAAATCCTAAAATTAATTCAGAATAATTATTTTCTTAATGTTTCCCTAAATATTATTATAAGTCAGATCCAGTTAAAATCCAAAGGTTGGGGATTTTTTCAGTTCACTCTACGTAGACATCAGTATCACTGATGTTTAATCTAACATCATCAACTTCACGTTTATTTCTCTCTTGCTCTCTCCCTCCTTAACTATATGCATCTTTCAAAACTACTGTCATTCTGGGGTGTTGCTGTTCTCTCTGACACACCATTTCCTGTCATGCATCTGGGATAATTATGATAGTATACAAGCATTCAAAGTGTTTCTCCTTGATCTCAATTTCCTGAACTCATTAGCTATAGCCTCCTTACTAAAAGCCTGAGCAGTTCCTAAATTACTATTCCCATCAGTTCTGACTTTCTCAGTTCTTCCTTAAGCACCTCAGTATCTATTTATTTATTTAATGGATTCTTTACTTCACATCCAAACATCAAGCCATAGATGAGGAACAACCTTGTTAGTATTTCCTCGCAGAACAGCACCTTCCTAACAGCCAAGTCCCTCTTTCAGCCCTCACTCGTGACCAAGTGTTTGCAGCCTGAGGTGCTGATGGCAAGCAAGGAAGAGATGGGGCTGGGTGTGTGCCTCTTCCACACATGGACATGGTCAGCAGCTGGACCTCTAGAGGAGTTCCCAACTGAATGGAAACCACAGCTCATCTTCTCCAGCTGCCCACACTTGATCTTACGTTTGCCGGTAATTCTAGTAGTGCAGTGTCCTGACGTGACTGCATAGCAGCAAACTCCTTCCAACAGCATTGTTTAATTTCAGGTTTGCATCTTCTATCCTTGCTACTCAACTTATTTTTCAGGACTATATTGCACAGAAAATGGTACATTTCTGTCCGAGACTCCTGTGACTGTTTCTGTACAAGCATTTGTGGTCTGCCAGTTCTAGGAGTCACAGGTTATCAGGGCACTAGCTAGTTCAAGGCATCAGGACACACGATTAGTACTCCTAAAGAAATGTTTTCTCTTCCCATAATCCCACATTTATCATCTCATTCCTTCTCCATTTCTTGAGACTTGCTACTAGTATTTTCCTTCCTTGTTTTAAGTTTACGCCCTCATTCTTCCTTTCCGTGCAATCTTTTGACTACTTTGCTTTCTCCTCAGAGAAGTGAAATCACTGTTCTGCTTATACTTAATATTTGACTTGCAGACAAATTTTTATTTGAGTCAATTTGCTCAGCATTCTTGGGGGTATAATGGGAAGGGGCAGGAGAGGGCAGGATATCAACAGGGAGCAGCGAATCAAGGAAGAGACAATTCCCTGCCAATATAAGGTGCACTAATATATTACAACAGTTAAGTGCTTTTAATGGCAGATGAAGATACAGCAACACAGCTCATTTTCTACTAACTTAGTAACCCTTCACGGGAAAACAATCTCAATACAATGAAATTCATAGATGTGCGTGTTCTACTGAGCCTACAGTATTAAGCAGAGATTACATTTTTCCACACTCAAGTGGAAGCAAGGCATCAAGAATTACCCTATTTTTACCTAATCTATTGAAAAAAATTCTCAACTTCTTTCAATGCTATTATTCAAATACCTACTGTATTAATAACAATTTTATTATCTTTATATGCTACATCCTATTAAAAATAAGAAAGGACACAAAAAGATCCTTAAAACTTCATGATACTATGTCACATCAATTGAAATGCTAAGAATAATTACTCAAGTCTGTGGCTTTTACAGAAACACCTGAAATTCTGCAGAATATTACAGTTCTCCTCAGGCTCAGATTACTTGCATGTAATTGGACATACTTTTTATACATTTCAGTTGATCTTTACAGGTGCAAAGACTGTGCAAGTCTTTTAAATGCCTTTTTTCATTTGGATTTGTTATTGCAGCCTCCCATTCAAACTTAAGGTCTATCAAAATTACTTATTTTAAGACTGCAATGCCGTGGCAGGCAGCTAAACATCACACAGCTGCTCAGTGACCATCCAGTGGGATGTAGGATAGAACAGGAAGAGCAAAAGGAAAAAAACCTCATGGGTCAAGTTTCAGCAGCAAAGGAAAGAAGAAGGAAGAAGAAGTAAAACAAACCAAGTGATGTGCAAGCAATCTCTTATCATCTC
Organism: Atrichornis clamosus; assembly: GCA_013400975.1. Lineage (NCBI taxonomy): Eukaryota > Metazoa > Chordata > Aves > Passeriformes > Menuridae > Atrichornis > Atrichornis clamosus. The sequence goes on from WBMZ01013909.1 coordinate 77,388, forward strand.
CCATAAGCAGCCAGTCTTTGAGCAGTGGGTATCTTCCCCAAAGCCCCTCTCTCAGTTTTTATTGCCAAGCACAACACATTATATGTCACGGAATAACCCTTTCGTCAGTTTGGGTCAGCTGTCCTGGTTGTGTTCCCTCTCCACTTCTTGTGCACTCCCAATCGTCAAGTGTGGGTAGGAGGAGCAGAGGGAGAGAGAATGCCTTGAAACTGTGCACACAAGGTTCAGCAATAGCTCAATATTGGCATGTTATCAACAGTGTTTTGGTCACAAATCCAAAACACAGTACCATAAGGGCTTCTGTAAAAAAGAAATTAACACCAGTCAGCCAGGTCCAGCACAAAGATTTATGTATGACTGCAGAAATAAGAAGAATCACAGAATAACTGTGGTAAGAGCCATCAGAATATAAAGAAGAAAACTCCACCCTCAGTTAAAATAGATTTGTAACTGGCATTATTTCAGAAAGACACTCTTCTGTTCAATGCAGACTACTAAGAAAATATTCAGAAAATAAAAGCACTCTTCTTTGTAAAGTTGTGAATAATGTAGATTTTTTTTCTTGGAGATGATTTCTCCATCAACATTAAAAAAGATTTCTAACCATAATGGTGAAAAGAAGGGGAAAATATAGTATTTATCCACAAGCAGGCTGATGCACTGGAACAGCTAGCTAAATACTTCACACTATATTTGAACATATTTACAAAGAAAAAAGCAAATCTGTATTCCCAGATGTGAATGAAACCTCTTAGAACAACAGTGTTAGGTACAGATCTGAGGTCTATCAAGCATGAAACAGAGTTGAATTTTTTTTTATTAAGGCTTTTATAACATATTTTCTGTCACGCAATTATGAATAAAAGCACTAAATTCTGCTTTCTTTATCATGCGTTGTCCACATGCTTTGCAGTAGGAGAACAACCAAGTTGTCAGGAGTGGAAGGGAAGGTCCTACACAAAGAGCTATACACACAGAACAAGAACACATTATTAACTTCTCTTTTGGTGGGTTCCTCCCCCTGAAGCACTATGTGGTGTTACAGTCATGCTGGCATGTAGACCTAACATAAGAGCTGGCTAAAATGAAAATTCTTGAAAATCATCACACCCCTTGATTCTTTTGACTAACTGAAGTAAATACACAACAAATAATATTTGTAAATAACTCAGATTTATTCACAGTATTAATCGAAGAGACAGCTATCTTAGGTGAAGTTTTGTAACACAAAAGAATAAATGCTTCACTCTAAGGACTGATCAACCACAGATGGCATAGCAGAGAAGAAAGAAAACACTCCTTATTCAGAGGCAACAACCCTTTGAAACAAGCTACTAGTAAAACAAAAGCATTTTTGGATTATAACCTACTGGGCAGGAACCAGTGGGGTGGGGTTTTTTGGTTGCTTTTCTTTTGTTGTTGTTTTGGATGTTGGTGGGTTTATTTGTGTGTTTGTTGTTCATCTGCAGTTTTTTAGTACTTTCCACATAAATGCCCAAGATCATTCTTCCTGTCATTAAAGAGAACTTAAAGAGTATTTTCAACTGCTTTCTAACATCATCAATAAAGCCTTTGGATGCTTTCTGATGCTGAGAGCCAAATGTAGTTTACTAGAGATACTACACTCTGAGTAATACACGTAATATTATGTCTCTAGGCACTTCATTTGCAACTAAGATTCTAATTTGGCCATTAATGGCTGCATACACAACTTTGGGGGACAAAAAATCCAAAAGAAAATATTTTATTGAATGATAGGAAGGGTTGAGAATATTAGTTTTGAAGTTCAGTCTTGTTAAGAGCTCTACAGTAAAGACAAAAATTTAAGAAGAAACTCCCAAAATATTACCATTAGCCTTTCAAAAAAATATATTTTAGAAAAAGGCATCTGAGAGGACTACACCTTCGATAGGGCAAACAGCATGCAATATGGCTATATAATAACATAGTTACACACATCTAAGTGTTCCACATAGTGATCCTCAAAGTTGAGGAAGCTCCTGAAGTATCAAGCTATTTTGACTTGTATATTTTCAATTCTACTGAAACTGAGTCATTCAACTTCCTCAGAGATAGAGAAATACTCTTCTCTACTAATTTCATTTTCCTTTGTACAACACAATCAGGCCATGGGGATAGAGTTACATCAAATCATGTGACTACATTAGATTACAAGTTGCCAAAAAAAGAAGGCCCCTTTCAAAACCATCCAGTGCTCTTAACATTATCACATTTTATGGAACACAGTCTACTTACTTTACTGACCATACTGCAAAATTTATTTCATCCTCTATTCTTGCATTCTGTATGTGAATTATATGAAGAAAATGTGATTCTCTGCACCTAAACAGTAACCGTATGATTGATGGCAGTACATTTAAACTCTACTTTTTTCCTATGAACACAAAAGATTCTTCAAAACAATTTCTCCCCCAATATCTGAGGAATTTATTTTTCAAAAGGAATGCATGAACCTGGTGAACTAAGTTCATGACTTGAGCAGTTGCACATGGAAGGCTCATGTAATTACCTGTAACATCAGCTCACAGTCATCTCTTCCAACAAAAATCATTTCTCGTGGCAGCCTATGTCGGGTGCCTCCACTGCTCACCAAAAACCACGATGTTAAGCTCATTTTCTGCTTAGCTGATAAATCCTTGGCAAAGCTACGTCATCCTGCAGTGAGAAAGAAAGAGAGAGAGACAGAGAGAGAGAGAGAAATTCATTTTAGTTATTTTTAGCTACAGTTCCTGCTCAGCAAACACTGTGAGCAGAATATAAAAAGCCTCTGAAAATACAGCATTCTCAATAGCATGTACTGAATCCAGCAATCACAGGAAGCGACAGGCTTCAGATTTACATACTCTCAGGCTCTGTTTCATGCAACTAGGCAAATTTAATTGGTAACCTTCTGCAAAAGGAACAAGCAGCTAGCTAACGCCGAAGTCGTATGTCAAGTTGTCAGAAAGCTTTCAGCATTTGACCGCTTATTATCCACATAATTGCTACACTAATGCTGCCCTATCACAACCAATAAACAATGTGGCAAACAAAATACAGCAAGTAACTTGCATGTGTGTCATTACATCTTCCTGTGAAAAAGAACTACCTCATTTGATTTTAAGCTCAAGTCCTCTGCACAGCACCAAATCAGAGGAGCTTTAAATTAATGGAACCTTTGCTTCTTATTTAATATCATATTTTCTCAATAAAACTTGTATCTTGGAAATTTAACAGCGTGCAATTAGTATTGCAAACAAGGCAGAACAAAATTAACAAATTAGAAGTTATCTGTAAGTACTAATTAAAAAAAAAAAAGTATTCCTACAAAACTTTACCTTTATTTTTCAGTAAAAAACCTAATATACTCCATAACACAGAAGAAAAAACCCATAGCTATTTAAAATATCATAAAACTGGATAAAATCTATTATGAAAAACTTCTTCACATAATATCATGTACTTGAAACTGGACAAAGGTATGATTAAAGCCCTCTTCAGAGTAATTCCAAGGCTAACAGTTGAAAAAAACATTTAAGTAGCAATCCAAATCTCTTTTAAAGAAAATGCCAACCAAAGCAATTATTTCATTCATTCGTAACCACACTGTATTCATTAAAAGAGAAGCTAAAGAAAATCAAAAGCAACCAGCCTGCTTTTCTCTCAGTAGCAAATAGCTGGCACTTCTATTTATATGTCAATTAGTGGATTTCTGCAAGATTAGCAAATGTATTGTAAGCAGACATAGTCTGTAGTGGACTTCAGCATAATCTTGCATAATGCCAAGAATTCAGCGAGGTCCTCAAAACAAAGGCTAACATGGAGACACTGAATAAAATGACAATGCCAGCACCGTCCCATTAGACAAACTACAATCAAGGAGACACCTCAAATTACTAAAACACATAAAGAGAACTAAGTTTAAGTCAATACTGCATGTGACATGACAAAGCAGATATTTATAAAACAGTAAGTCAAAAGCATGCCATGTCAGGTGGTAAAATGCACCAGCAGAGCTGCCAATATAGTTTAAAAAAATTAATGCAATTCACATGGAAGAATTTAGAATGATTTAATGTGCCAAAGAGATACTCAGTAAAAAAGTAAATATGTATTGCAACAGTGTTCTCTTCTATACTAATACCCACAATAGAATTATCTTTCCACAGCTATATCACAACACATTCAAGTAAAACTTATGTCCACTTAATATTATCCAACTCAGCAGAAGTAATACAGCATCTCTATACATATACAGATTTTATTCCTAGAAACTATAAAGATTAAAAATTACATCTATAACCAGAACTTGCTGAAATAAAATTTAAAATGATGCAGTTACCAAGTAAGTCTTTTAATAATTAAAAGAGATTATTCAGCACCTTTGAAGGAAATTAATATCTGCATTTTTAATTTAATCTAATTTAAAATGACAAGATAAACTGGGTCAATCAAATGACATTTTCCAATTTCTTATAAGAAAGGAAAAGGAAGTATCAAAAATGGCCAGCCTAGCTTCCACCTTTTAACAAGTAAATTAAGTGGATGTTTGACAGCAAGCATGCTGTTCAATATCAAAGCTCCTCACTCTGTTTATATTTTACTACCTTTTAAAATCCCCCATCTGTTTATCATAATTACATTTGCACCATTTGGCCTTCCTGCTCTAAATGGAAATTCATATGAAAATCTCCAAGACAATATAAAAGAATTAGAAAATTGGAAAAGTTTCTTAGTGAAAACTATGTCATAGCTGACACAGGTAGACAGTCTCTAAAGGAGAAAAACTGTTTTTATTTATAAAACAGACAAGTAGGTCAGGACAACTAGAGCTACAAAAAAAAAAAAAAAAGAAAAACAACTCCCCAAACTTCCCAAAAATGATAAAGCCTGACAACAAACAGATTAAATTAAGCTATCTGAAATAATTTTCAAAAATGTATTATACAGAGCAATCATTGCCACACAGCTTGGCAGCACATTTGTAGTTAAAAATCCATCACCTTTTCTATCGAACTTAATAATGTTGTTCTTTTCAAACAGTTGCTGTCTCAACTGTGATGAACCATCAACCTAGATACATATTTTATTTTAAAGTATTCTTCAGAATAAGCCAGTGCCTTTGATCAAAGCTATGCTGAAATCTGCATAGCAAAATTGGCTGAAAACAGGATCCAGCAGCAACAGTTGCTTAATATCAGAACAGAAAAAGTGCATTAAAAATTAGATATGGAACTGCACACTTATTAGTACTACAGACAGTACATGGACAAATACATTGCACCCAAAAAACTTCATGAAAATTCACAATATTTTGAATACACTGCTGTGTTAAGTACTCTGGCTGTAATATTCTGAACAATACAGGGATGAAAGATGCTTCACTGCCTAGAAAATACCAAATTAAATTACTGTATGACAGGCTTAAAATCATCACAAGAAGTGGGTCTTTACACAGTGTAAATTTAGGTCATAATTCTTGCAATGAAATGTTATGGATACTAAAAGGTTACACAGAGTTCAAAAAGCACTTTTTTTTCTTTCATGAATGCTTATTATCACGCCTGTTAAATGCACTGACCCCACTTACAGCTCAGGAAGTGCAGGCACTGTGAATTTTGAAGGGCTGGGAGGATGCTCTAGTGAGCTTTCACGTGCTATCGTCCTACCCAATAGCTGCTCTTCCTTACCTAGCCTTCGTTTATGCAGAACGGGATATTGTCCCACATGGACTTGTCTTACTCCAGTACAGCCTACATTTTTCAGATGAAGTATTTCCCGAAAATACTTCTACCCTAGAAAAAAATAAATGCTTTATTGAAGCATTTCATTTTATTAGTATTTCCCAAAATGGCAGTATTGTGGTGTAATCTTTAACCAAACTAGCAAACATTTCATCAATACTTGATCATTCAAAGCTTCATTCTAGATACCTGAAAGTCAGTCGCTGAGACATCTACTGCAGCTGCAAAATATTTCCTTGTCTGCTTTTTATGGTGAAGGAATTATGACTTTCAAAAGGCAGTAACCAGGGTGTCAGAATGAACATGTCAGTAATAAGTAATTTGAAACAGATGATGCGGCAACAAGGAAATTGGCTGCATCATCTCTGTAAATATGATTTACTCCTAAGAACTAAGGCCCTACATAATGTAGCCAAAAGATGGGTGTAACCATTTTCAAGTGTCTAGAGAGATGCTGTCAAGATTATAGTTTTGATACAGTATGTTATTGCAAATAAAAATCCTTAATAATCTCATATTTGAGCATTTTAGTCTATATTTTTGTATTTGCTTGCAACTAAAAACAGCTCCAACTAAACTATTACCGAACACTGAGACACAAATCCTACAGAGAAACAAAAAGCTATGTTTAAAATTTAAATTAAACCTAATATATGTCTGAAATTCCAACTTTTAAGCACTTCAGTATTCCACATTAACACTGAGATAGTGTAATTTTAATGGTACACAATTATCCTATTACTGTACAAGAAATGCTACTTATGAATATTTTAAAACAACATTAAAAAAAGACCTACACCAAGCTGAGACACAATACTGACAAAGCCGGAAGCCCCTTGTTGCCCATTATTTGCCTTTGTTCCTGTTTCCAGCTGCTAAAATATTTGCTGAAGTTAAGTTTACCTTCTAATACAATAGCCTAGTATATTTCAGGAAATTTCTGAAGAAATATACTCAAACATTTCTAAAGCAAGGTTACAGCAAAATATTCTATGTCACTACCTTTAAAAATAGCAGTACCACACATGTGCAAATTGGTAATTGAAATGTGGCAGGAGGCCTGAGTATCAGTTTGTACCTTGTATGCTCTTGTGCAAATCTATCTAAATGCAGGCAAGCAAGAGGCTTTTGAAAACTTTCCATGTGTATATTCATTCAACAAGGACAGAGGTAAATTCTCTCAACACATCTGTCTACACAGAGGTAGTTAAATGAATTTGTGGAGCATGCTGTTTTTGATGTTATAGCCCAGTTAGAACCAAAAATAAGGCATCTTTTCCCCAGTACTTTCAACTCATCCACTGTTGAAACAAACATGAGGGTAGAAGGCACAGAAGGATAGAACCACACCAGGACAAGACACTTGAGCTGGAGCTAGACAGATTAGGAATAAGGACTCAAGACAGGTAAACACCAGATGAAGACATGAGAGGGGATAAATCAGAAATGAGAGCAGTAATGGAGCTAGTAATGACTGGAGACGACCTGAAGTTGAAGCTAGTAACCAAATCACAAAGAAAGGCTGTCAGCAAACAACTCCCACTGGAAAAGTGCCTACCATGGCTCCTTTATTGACTATTCAATATAATAAAAGATACCAGTGCCAGCAGCTCTAATTCTGACTGAAATGGAGAAATCTATGCCAAGGAAAGAGAAGACCAAACTGAAGGTAACTTCAATCCTGAGAAGATTATTGCATCCATATAATTGACATTAAAAATTAATCTATAAAGATAATTGGTTTAAACCTAGGAAGTTATAAGTGGTAAACAGCACAATAATATTACCTACTCTGTAAAACCCTCTGAAGTGGGGTAGTATTCCACACAAACGGTTCTGTGGGTGATCATAATTAACCTACTTACATACATGCATTAGAAAATAACCTCTAACTACATCACCACATATTTTAATCAGGACTCAACCGTACTCAGACTAAAACAAAGAGCTTAACAGTCAGTTAATCAGTTCGGGTTTTTTCCTTTCCTCATCAATTGATTAACCTGTGCCTTATTTACTGCACATCACTAAAAACCTTTCATGAATTATTAACTTCCTGCTGACTTCGTCTGCCATGCTCAACACTACCACATGAGAAATTCATTAACACTTATGGTAGAATCTCCACAAGTAGTTGCATAGAGGGTTTCATATAAATGGGGAACTGTAGAGAGCATTTTTTAACACTGAAATATCTTAGTCTTGAATATTTAAGTTCCAAACCCATCAGCATTTCATCTTAAAGTACCTGGTTTTACACAACGTATTGGTGTTCAAATGGTCAAATCTATTTCTGTTACATCTCTGAACACCTAATTCTGTTGCAAAGTAAGGTTAAAGCCACATGTTGGGTGGTTAGAAAATTAAGACCACTTTTCCAAAGTAAAGGGCATATAGCTCATCTGACATCATCGGGACTACAAATACAAGGAAGTCATACTCTAGGATAGCTTCTAAATGTTTACTCGTGAAACTGTCCTTGGTGCTTTCATAATTCTCTGCTTCCTTCACTGCTCACATTGCTGTCATCTCAGAAAAGGAGACAGAGGGCTGAACAGACAACAACCTCCTGACTGAAGCTAATGTCACCAATTCCTAAGGCTAGTACATTAAGTGTTTTTCTTAATAAAAGAGGGTATCTTGTGCAGGAAAAAAGTAACAAAAACAACAAATCCAAACGAAAAAATAAAAAGGAAGCTGCAAGGCTGAAGAACCTTTCACTGAGAGCTGGAATTCAATCTATATAAGCCATATTTCATGCCACAGTAGTGTGTAATGTTGCTCCTTGAAACCCTTAAATAAATAAATACCCATCCATCTAAATTTAAATGGCTTCGGTTAATGACCAAAAAAAAATTTCTTAAAGTATTTATGGACCTTTTGTACATGCTCAAGTGTACTTCACAAGGGGAAGTAAGAAAGCTACAGTCTTGGCCATAAAGGTCAATAACAATATTCTTTTAAAAGGCTGTTAAAAAAAAAGGTAAAGGGAGCATAAATACACTAAATTATGCTTAAAACCATGAAATTCTTCATCAAAATGAGAAGATGAGCTCGCATACTTAGGAAAAACAACCAAAATAATCCTAGATTTTCAGCAGTTGTACAAGCTAGAAGCATTATTTTCAAATATTTCACTGACTGGAAAATTTTTCTGAACATATCCCTCTAGAAACATTCAAATGCTATATAACAGGCCTGAACATGAAGCTGTTCCCATTCACACTTCTACAAAGAAATATTGATATTCGTTATAAAGTGCATTAAAATTTTACGCAATTACTGGAGAATTACTCTGACAAGAGTAGAACTGGACGGCAAGCATGCAAATAGGTAACGTGGAAGAAAACAGGTAACTCAAGTGAAAGGAAAGTGACATATCCACTCAATTTAACTTCCTTGCTCAAATCGGGAATAGGGGTACAATTAGGATACTTCTCCTTATCACTAAACTAAAACATCTCACAAAAATCTCAGTCCTCCTTGGTCTGTTGGCTTCTCTCCTTAACCTACTAAGATTTAATTGACAGGGTAACTGAATTATACTCTTGGGTATTCATTCTGCTTCTGAAATATTTGGTCTGTTCCACCTTAGCTCAAATATCCAAATTTGGCCATAATTTCTTGAAAAACAAATTTAAAAAATCATACTGAAGACTTACACTATATCTAAAAGATATCCTTTCCAGTGTGGATTGATAAATGTAGCCATGACTAAATTCTACAGTACAAGGGAACTACTGAGAGCAAAGAAACCTTCTTAATCACTACTCTGCAAAGCCATTCTCTTCTACTTTCTTTGCCCTTCCATGCTTTTAGTATTGTTGTTGATGTTGTTGCACACAGAGACAGAGGAGGAAAGAAGGCAAAATAAGAATATGTAAATCTTCTTGAAGATTAAGTCTGAAAAATCACCTGGAACTTTTGCTTACAGACAGAGAAGACTCTTCACTTGCAATATCTGCTAGATCCACTATTATAAAAAGGATTTTTCTAAATGCTATTTTAAGCATAAAAAGAAAAATAATAATTAGATATAATTAACAGATGAGAAACAAAAAAGAGAGCAAGAAACCGCCTTTATAAAGCATCAGGAGATCAAGCTCAGTCATGCTCCTTAGTTCTTTTTTTTAAATTAGTACACATACTACACAGGTAGATACACACATTACCTATATTGCCTACCGTTAGCGACTAACTAAAACAACAAGAGTTACTGAGTTGTACCAAATCAAAAAAGCAACAGCCATGTATTTCTCAGGCAGTCTGTGACTAGGAGAGCAAGGAAAAGGGGGCAGGGGGGCAAGGAGGAGGTGAGGAGGAAGAGACATACAGCCACACTTGCTTTACAGTGGGGAAGAGACATATGGCCACACCTTCATCTTTACAGTGGTGCAACGGGAGGGTATGGGCTGGCCCTAGGCCAGATTAGCACAGCACAGACTCCTCAGCAGAATCTGAGGGAAGAAGCATTTCTTCCTCATATTTTAATTATGAAAAAGGCCTTCTAGCTGTGAATATAATTAAGCATAGAGAGATATTTTCCTCTTGCATGCAAGGAGTTGGAGATCTGTACAGATACTCTTCTTGTCCTACAGGTCACTCCAGGCATGTGATTGGATTTCAGCAGAGCAAACTTTGGCCTCTTCAGGGATCTATTCCTTAGACTACCAGAGGATATAGCCCTGAAGAGAAGAGGGGTTCAGGAAGGCTCACTAATATTCAAGGATCATCTCCTCCAAGTTGAGAAGTGATGCATCCCAACAGAGAAGGAGTTGGGCAAAAATGCCAGGAGGACTGCATAGATGAACAAGTAGTTTCTGGACAAACTCAAACTCAAAAAGGAAGCCTACAGAAGCAAGGACAAGTAGCTTGGCAGCAATACTGTAAGAACAGCCAGGGATCAGGTTAGGAAAGCTAACACTGATAGAATAATCTGGCCAGGCATATCAAGGGCAACAAGAAAAGTTTATTTGAATATGTCGAGATAAAAGAAATACTAGAGAAAATGTGGGCCCTGTCTAGAAGGAAAAGAGAGACCCATTACCTGGGAAATGAAGAAGGCTGAGACATTCAACTACTTTTTCACCCCGTTCTTAACCAGCAAGTGCTCCAGCCACACTGCCCAAGTCACAGAAGACTAAGGCAGGGACTGGGAGAATGAAGAACCATTGTAGGAGAAGACCAGGTTCAACACCACCTCAAGAACCTGAAGGTGCACAAGTTCACTGGACCTGATGAGAGACATCTGCAGGTCCTGAAGGGACTGGCAGGTGAAGTGGCTAAGCCACTATCCACAAAAAAAAAAAAAAAAAAAAAGAGACTCTATCAAAAGGGAAAAGAAAACAAACACTACAATTCCTAGTAGAAGCTAGGAGATCACATTGTACTAAGAACAGCAGATTGAAACAAACACCTTCACCAACCTGACAAAAAATAAAACACTGGGCTATCTTTACAGAGAACACTGGTAAACAAGATAATTCTTAAAAGATTGATTAGAAAACTTTGCTTAGGACTGCTACTGTACATTAATATAGTCTTACACAACAATCATAAGCCTTTTTATGCATATATTGTTCTTATAGTAATGACAAGTAGCTGAAGATTTAAATTTTCCTTGTAAGTTTTATCTTTTCTAAACATTAGAAGCATACTCTGCTATTGGCAACTAGGATAAAGCCATTAAGAGTTAAAAGAATGATCCTGTTTTATTCTTTGATAACAAACTGTAAGCATATTTTGCATTTATTAAAGAAACAGCTCATTTTGCATTCCTAATCTTTACCATCATAAACAAAAAATCATTTCTCATGAATGTACTTTTCTGCAGCCTCCCTACACTAAACAGCAACACTTTTCAAAAGCTGCTTTCAATAAACAGCTAGTGACTGCTTATAAGAGTACCTTAATTTATGTTCAAACAAGCAAGTGTTCATTCTTTCCATCACTCTCATTCAGATCAAGGAATTGCATAAAAGAAATCATTTAGAAGTTTTCCTATTTCATGTGATCAAAAAGAGGTCATCTATTGAGAGATTCACATACCAAGTGTGCTAATAAAACAGTACATCTGATAAGTAGCCTTTAGAAACAATTGTGGCAAGTAAGCCAAAAAAATCATAACCAAATCATCTTTGGAAGAAAGCTCCCTGTAATGAAAGCCACAGAAATACTTCCTTTCCCCCCGTTCCATATCACATTACACTATTGCCAAGACAAGCCAACAGGAAAATAAATAAATAAACACAAATCAGGCATTGTATTCAGGCAGAATGCAATCTTAGAAGCAGTCAAGTCCTTCTCTTACACTTCCTATTCTCAGCGCTTCCATCATGGCATACTTCAAGTGATTTTGTAGGCTGTGTGTGATGAGGTGGTTTTATTTGCATTGGCCAAGTATTGACCACAGCCCTGAGCACTACTGAAAAAACAAACAGCACTTTGCAAATAAAACTGGACCTCTTAACCTCCCAAGGGTGGTGATTTCACTTTCCCCAAAATTGTGAAATATATGGGGTTTAGTCCACGACTCAAGATACTTAGTAAGATTAAATTACATTCAAGGCAATGCAAATTTTTTCTTCCTTCATATAAGGAATTATTTATTTTGTGGGTATAAAGATAACTTTACTCTTGAAAGAAAAGCATGTATTGAAGTAGTTTTAACATGTACCTTTCTGCTTTCACTTCCCTTTTACTTCTTGACACAATGCATGAGTACACAGAACATGAAAGTGGAAGTGATGGAAGACAATTCTTGATACCAATGTTACTGATCTCCAGATCCATTCATATAATTACAGATATATAACTTCAAAAAGGTATTCAATTATTATTCTTTACTACATCTCCATTGTAACACGAAAAACATTTATCATGCCAAGGTATGCTCCATACAAAATATTTGATACATTCTATCCTCTCCCTTATGGAATGCTTTGGAGCTTTTTACAATTATCCTCAACAGCCAAGTCCACAGATGTAGTTTTTTTGGAAATACACTGAGTTGTTTGTTCCAAGACCAGTAACACAAGCCCTATTAAAAAAAAAAAGAAAAAGAAAAAGAAAAAGAAAAGAAAAAGAAAAAGAAAAAAAAAAAGAAAAAAGAAAAA
>WBMZ01013909.1:90504-181837 GCA_013400975.1 Atrichornis clamosus
AAAAAGAAAAAGAAAAAGAAAAAGAAAAAGAAAAAAAAAAAGAAAAAAAAGAAAAAAGAAGTTGGATGTACCCATTTTACAAAGCAACCAAAGACTCAAAGTTTTGCCTTAAAGTTGTAAGAGATGTTTGCTCTAGGCAATCTTCACTGCCTGAAGAGAGGCAGAGTGTGTGCATGCATAGAGCATAAAAATGACTCTGAGTCATAATTATGTTGAGCTACATAGGTATTCTACAAAATATTTAACATCAGGACAAGGTTAAACCCAAAATAATTTAAAAATTAGCATGGTAGCTGTGATTTAAAGAGATTAGATTTTTTGTTCAGCATTTTTCAATCTCAGACTAAAACATGAGACTCGATTTTTAAGATCTTTTCCTGGTTGAAAGCCCTCTTCCTCGAGACTCATATAAAAATAGAGTAGAACAAGGCTTAGAACACCTTACAGTTTAATTATTTGTTTGGTTCTTTAATCAGAGGCCAAATAGTTCAAAAGAAATCTAGTCTTGAGTTTGGAGTATGGCATTTCTTTAATGTTTGTGTCCTATCTCTCTCCTTCCCATGAATGAAACTGAAAGGTAACAAATGTAACAGAAACACTCATTGTACAAATGTATGAAAACAGCTGTCAAGTGTCACACTTGCACAAATAACAAGAATACCTGTGGGTTTAATGATTAATACTACGTAGTGCAAAGATTTTAAACTAGTCTGTGATTAGTACCTAGTAATTTTCTTCCCTGCAGAGAAGCTATTCCACATCTGCTTGTGGTGCCTACTCACTCCTTTCTTGTATGCAGCCAACAAACAGGAATATAGCTACCAGTATGGTAAGTTTTAATCCTATTTCTTCTACTATCTCTTATTTACTAAATGTGATCCAACAGTTACATGTTAATTGTCAAAATAAACTTTTAGAATTAACACAGAGTGAATATGCAGCTTGACATTTTAATGCAAGGACTTGTTTGAGGAAGTCAATTACAACCTATCAACTAAATCACAATCAGAAGCCTTCACTGCTAAGTAAGCTGACTATTTTCATGTGCAGCTCTGTAAGCTGGTTTAAGAATGACTGGGGATTTAAACTTGGTGCATTAGCATATGTTTTGCATATTGCTACAATGAAAATCTGGTTCATTTCACAATACTTGGAGAACACTGGAAAATGCTTTTATTAGTATCATACTGTAAATAATTTTAAGGCTATTGAATGAACGCTAGTGTGTCTTTTAATAAACACAAATCTATATAGATTTTCCTTTGTAAATTCAATAATTTTGTTGCCTTTAAAAAAAAAACCAAATAAAAGGAAGAGATGTGAAAGGGAAGGCTAAATGGGAAGAGCTCCAAACTACACATACTTCTCCAGGCACCAAACCAAGAGGAAGTGGTACTGTAACCCCATCCACAAAGAGGCATCAAGTCATGCTTTTTGTTTGCACTTCAGTGAACAAGTTTGGGAGCTTGGATTCTGATTACTTTAAGAACTACCCACAGTTACTATAGAAGTCACTAATTTTAAGTCTTCAACAAAAAGACTTGACTGGAAACTTAGTTAAGCTCAGTTTCATAAAAAGTAAAAGGTACATTAAGCAACTCCGACTATGCTGCTGCAATAGAGAAATAATCTTCTGGTTTACCAAAAATATTTTACATCACTTTAAGATGGAACTAAATATGGACAAGAGCATAAGAAGCTGATTAAGACAGATCATTATGAGTTCCATTTTTACAGGCTGGAACAATTCACATCCTGTATTGTTTAAATTACTCTGTGCTTCACAGAATCTCAGAATGGGTAAGGCTGGAAGGACTCAGAGAGGGTCATCTGGTCCAACCTCCCTGCTCAAGCAGGGTCACCCTAGAGCACATCCCAGGCACAAGGTAGCATCCAGAAGGTTTCTGAGTACCTCCAGTGAGAGAGACTCCACAACCTCTCCTGGCAATCTGTTCCAGTGTACAGTCACCTGCACAGTAAAGAAGTTCTTCCTCATGTTCAGGTGGAAGTTCCTGTGCATCAGGGTTTTTTTTAAATGTATTCTCCTTCTACCATACAGTTAGCAGTTAAATCTCTTACTGAAACCATTTTTAGTTACCTGAGGAAGTGAGGCTTAAGCAAACACTCTGTTTCCACCAATCACTCGTCCCAAAAGCAAGCTTTAGAGAGCTGGACATTTCAGAGATACAAAGCTCCTAGAAGTTTCAGGAAAATGGAGAGCTGAATAGAACAAGTTCAAAAGTACAAGTCCATCATCCCCCTAGAAACACTGTGCTACAAGTTCAACAATTCCCATCTTCTTACATCCTGCTGGCTGACCTGTGCTCACATGGCTCCTCTGCACTCTCTCTGCCTCTGCAGGATATTTGCCAAGCAGGTTATTTTGCCGACAGAACATTGTGCACAAGAGCGAGCACATGTGCACGTTGAGGTTCGGTACAGCCTGGGATACAGGACGCATCCCTAAGAAACCAGATGTTACTTGGTCTCTTGCATATGTTTTTCTCTCTATTTTATCTTAATAGGATTGCTTTCATTCGAATCAAAAGCAAAGCACTTTCCCAATGTTGCCAGAAATTCAGAAGTGAGGTTTTTTTCCTTTAGCCTTGGATATACAAGCCATCTACTATTGCAAGCCAGAGGGAAGGAGAGAGAAAACAGAAATGTTCTCTATACTTGATCCCCAAGAAGAACAGGTTAAGGGCCATCCCATCCAGGCACACAAGCGATTTTAACAACATGAGTGCATTCTCATGGCATTGCAACTATAAACACACAACCAACATAATGGATTAGAGATGTTTCATATTAATGGTCCGCGTCCACCAATACGTTCATAAAAGCTGGAACCCTAGTTAGAAAACAGTTGCTCCAGAATATACCAGTAAATACCAATCTACAATCTTGCAGACAGAAAGGCAGCTGAAAAATAAAAGACTACTGAATAATTATGACAAAACAATTATCCTTTATTATTTGTATTTTAATTCAAAAAACTCTATGAACAATGGAGCTCCAAAGACTGATTTTGACTCAAAGTGCTTTTCAGATATTTTTGCAGGTTTGGTTAGAGGTTATTTTCAAATCCTCCACAGCTTTTAATATCTGAAAAGTTGATAAAATTCCAGTGTATCCAGAATTTATGAGAGCAAAGCAGCCTCTGCCAAAGTTTTACTAACTGAAATGGGGAAATCAGAAGCTAAATTAAATTTAAAGATCTAAATATAGGAGCAGTATGAGATGTGAAATTTATAGAGTGATACCTCTTCCTTATTAGCAGCTCCTGCATACACAGTTGTATTGCAGCAAATCTCAAGAAGCCTCCATTGTGTGAGAAGTACCCTGTGTTCCCTGCATACACCATGGAATAGGAGTTACTAAGCAAAACTAATACATACAACACTAACACATAGATTAGTCTGTCTTAAGTTGCTTGCATGTCTAGAACCTCACTGTATTGACTTATTTTCAACCTTAGTGTTGAAGACTCAATAGACAGGTGAATTAGCAGTTTTAAGCCTCATATGAATGCTAAAGTGAAGAAGCTGCAGTTCCGTATTAGCCAAAACCACTTTCTCCACTGTCAGCATCCCAACCCTCTCGCCCCGCCCCAGCCACAAAGTCAGGACTACTCCCTTTGCCTTGGCTGCAGGACTCACGTGGCTGTGCAGCTGAGCTGGGCTATTTCAATGTTCAACTAGCGACAGAGCAACTCTTGTGCTCTGCTTCCCTCCCCTAAATGAGTGGTTCCCAGAAGCTACACACCAATCTAGCACCAAAGCAAAAGGGCTGTGCAGATGGGGGTGGGAGAAAAGGAAAGAACAGGACACGACCAGGACAGCCAGCAGCAAGGTCTGCTTGGGCTGCTACGAGAACACAGGGCAATTACACCTAATCCACTTGAGCCTCACAGGACAAATCTATAGGAACTGTAAGGACTATTAATACAGAATCGTAGATTGGCTTGGGTTGGAAGGGACCTGAAAGACCATCGAGTTCCAACTCCCCTGCCATGGGCAGGGACACCTCCCACTAGACCAGGTTGCTCAGAGCCCCACCCAGCCTGGCTTGAACACCTCCAGGGATGGGGCATCCACCACTTCCCTGGGCAACCAGTTCCAGTGCTTCACCACAACTACTATTCAAATATAAAGTAGTTTTTCATATTTATCCATTACAGATTAAAACTATATACTTTGTAAAAAGTTTCAGTGTGTATTTTTATTTTTTTTTCACTTGCTCAACTGTGTTTTATAACACACCCAATGATCAAATCTTGAGTCTCTCTCCTCATGATGCACTAATGCAGTTGGTCTTCTAAATCTGCTTTAGATAGTGACCCCAAATGTGAATAAGTATCTTGAATAGAAAGAAAGGAAGAACTCCTATGGAAATAACTACATAAATAAAACAATACAAAGACATTATTGAACAATTTTTTTGAAGGTCAATGACATTGTCCCTCAAAAACCACAATAGATAAAAATAGCAAGGCATAATGCTTTTCTTGGTTTTGGAAAGAAACTACACCAAGGGAAAGAGTCACAAAATCCCGGAATTCAAGGATCTTAATCTCTTAAAATTAGTCTTGTCCCACGGCGCTGTTTGAAGTAATTTCATTAATTTTACTAAAAAAAATAGTATATTTGATAATTTTCATCTTTTTAAATGAAATTAAAAGCTTCTGCTTGCTTCAACTGGGCAAGGAATGACTCATGAGTTCCTGGTTCACTCTCATGTCTTGATGGTTCACCCTTTATTTTTACTGTCTATTTACAAAAGACTTTACTATATGCTATAGGTTGCCCAGACAACATCACAAGGAATTTACCTTGTCAGACATTTAAGTAAATACCCAGTAATAGTAACCAAACCAACTGAAAATAGTCATTTTGTGGAGCATACAAACGAGATAAGTAAAATTTGAGACCCCAAAAGCAACATCAGAAACTCTGACATATAAAAAAACTTCTTGCTTCTTAACGAACTAGAACTCAAGTCATGATGAATTAAAAAAACCTTTAAAACATTTCTAATGTGTGCTGGTATTGAAAGATGATTGTTGGATAAGTTACTTCTTAGTTCTGTTACAAATGCTGACCTCGTCAAACCAAGTAACCAGGCAGCATTTCGAAACAATCCACTTGCAATGACATTCCTCCAAGAGTTCAATACAAACCAGACTCTGGAGTATCAGTCTGCCCTAAGGGGGAAGTCCACTGTTGCTATTTGCAGCTTCAACAACGCAACACTTAACATATTTAACTTTGACAGCTGAAGTTGCCAATAAAGTATGCTAAAGAAAACGCAATCAGGCCACAAAAATTGAGAAAAGCAAGGGGGTGTGTTTAAGAAACAGTAGAAAAAATACACATGCAGTATGCAACACAATTACATGTGATTTAAAAGTTGCAAATACTGAAGAAAGACATATTTATTTCAGGAAAAAAGAAATAGACAATATTGGTTAATGACAAGCAATAAACTTCCTACAGCAAGCTAAAGAATACAATGCAACAGAATTATATTGGGCCTTGTACTGTTGTGTGAAAACAGATCCTACCATACACAGAAGTCATCTGCAGCACCTGAAGATCCACTGACTGCACCAAGAATTGGGGCAGACAGAAACTTACCCATGCTCAAGGAAACCAAAAATAAAATTTTGAATGAGAAAAAGCAACAAAACCATAGACAGATTCAGCACATAGTGGCAAAATGTGATTAATGGAAAAAGATACATTTTTCTGCAATGGCTACTTTGTTTCAAATACTGTTATTGACAAACTGAAAACACTTAAACTTTGTGACATATCTGGGTTTTCAAGTGATTGAGCCAATTTATGTCCAAGCTTAAGTTAAACCTGACATTTTTTTGTGTGAATGTATTTTTCCATTGCTCATTCTTGGTGTTCTTTTTTCTAGTTCTGTTTACATTTTGGGTAGGGTTTTTCTTTTAAATATTTATTCTTTTTTGTATCACTCTACTGACTATATCCAACTATTCCTTTTCGCTAATTTCAGTTCTGTGCCAGGAACATTATCTTTCTTACTGTCCTCCAGCTAGGACAAAATACAGTACTATCTACAGAAGAAGAAGAAAAAACATTAAAAAATAAGCATGTTCATCAGAAGCCTCACTGCAGCTCCCCACAAAAAATCTGGGGACAATTCTCTACATCAGGAATCTGTTTTCAACAGATGAAAAACACCCATATGCTTCCATTCTTCACTTCATACCTTGACGAGTTTATGGCTCTTTTCTATATGCCATGTAATATGTATCTGTAGGACTGATAGTGGGCATGCAATTGCACCTCTCAAAAGAGCACTCAGCAAGGAAGAGTTACACATGGGATTCCTTGTAATATATTAGGACTGGAGCTTGTCTAAAAAGAGATGACAAGGTGTATTTAGAAGCTGATGAATTAAGAGTTGATTAATTAAAAATATGCTCCAGAATTTGTGATTAAAATAGTAATAGTCAAAACTAAAACCATTTAACAAACAGGCAGGAATTATGGCAAACTTAGAACTAATTAATTTCACTAACGCTGCTAAAGATTCAAGTCTACAATGACTTCATCAAAACAAAGGCTCCACCCAGTTATCACCAATCTGGTCCAATAAAATAATTAGCATGATGTTTAAACATCTATGAGAGCATGATGACTGACCAATATTTAGAAGAAAAACAGTTTTTGAAAAAGACCTTTTATTATGTTTATCAACAAGAACTGTAACAGTAAAACAAACACAAAATGACCACAGAGGGAAATATTACCTATAACATGAAAAAAATGTAGTGGTTCCATAATTCATATGTCAACCAGTTGTCATCATGCTTCAAAACTCTCTGCTAATACAAAAGCTAAACAACAAATTCTGGGTTCTCAGTGGTCCCTCATAGGCTTCCTGAACAATTTCTGCTTAAAATTTAAAAAATATTTGTAATAGCCAATTTCACAGTAAACTTAAAACTAAAATTAGATCTGTGATTTTGACTGGAGAATCACCTCAAAAAGTCATTTCTACAGGAAAGGTTTCACCCTCACTTTACCTGACTATCCACTCTGGAAAACAAGTACAATAAAAAGAGAATGGAGATGAATGAGCAGACGTGTAATCATCATTAATCTTACAAACTGGAACAGGTTTTCTTGCAATAAAAAATATGTATAAACCCAAGATTTTAATTATTTAATTAAATTTAATTATTTATATATAGCTGAACATGAATTAAAAAATAGATCATTTTAATTGAATTGCTTTGTCAAGACTCAGTTGAAGAAATGGAGACCAAGTGGAAGGAACAATCCTTAATAGAAACTACACACCTGACTCTAAAGTTTGAAGCAGAAAGTAGATGGGAGGCTAGCAATGCCTCAGCAGAAATTGCCATATATTGCTTGCATCTTTTTTAACTCTCCCTTGGCACCAGGTTATATCTGTCCTTGGAGAAGAGATACTGGCTATGAGTCAGAACAAAAGACCATCTATGTGGCCATTCTTAGGAAAATTCCAAAGGGAAAAAAAAAGTAAAACTACAATATTACCCATTAAGTGCTTTTTATTTAGTAAAGTAAACTATGAAATTAAGTAGAATAATTCCTGACATCAAGTTTCCTGTGATGATACAGTTCAAAAGAACTAAATGATCAGCTAGGTCACAGGGGGCAGGGGAAAAAAGGTAAGATTAATGTAAGCAGGAAAAATGTATGTTCATGAGAAAACTGAAAAGGTATCATGACACTCTAACTTCCTGTATTTTACTTCCTAATTCTGAAATGCAATTCACTATGAGAAAACAAAAAAGACATAAGTGAAAAGGCTTTGGTTTGGAACACAGAATAGAATGTATATTTAGATGGCCAAATATTTGCAATTGAATAGAAAGATCATCAACAAAATTATTTGGGCATATAATTTTGAGGGAAAAGTTGCAAGTACATCTGATTTAATGCATTGAGTGTATTACTACTTTCAGACCATAATTATTTGCTAATGGATTGATTACAAGTTTTTCATACACCACAGCTGAAGACTAACTAAATACCCCATGCACAAAGAAACATCTCGGAAATGCCAGGGAGTGGCACCACTTCTGTTACTATGTCTCTGAAAAGCTCAATAATTACAGTTCTTCCTGGAAAGAAACAAAATGAGCAGAATCAAAATTTTATTTGGAATGAAGTATAAAAAAAGATGAGGTCTGGAAAATGCACCACACAGTCTTCAGAAGATTCAGCTATTTGTCAAGCACAATACCCTCTTAAGTTTCATGGACTAGATCAGAATATAAAACATTTCAGTTCAAAAGAATGGAAACAAGTAAACAGAGGACCCTATTACAGAAAGACCAAACCCTGCAATAAAAGCATCAGAACCAACCAAAGAGGCTAGACAGTAAGAGGACTGCTGTTCTGGGATCTGGGCCCACCAGTGGATGATGCTGAAGCTCTAAAACGCACCTGGCAAGGAAAAGAGTATTTTTTCAGTAACAATTTCTCAGAGGAGAAAAAGAGGAGAAACAAAGCTGAGGGATACGCTGGGCTCACATGGGAAAAATTTATCACATTCTATTCAGGGAATAAAAAATGTGTTTTAATCTCTGTTTTTAATTAAAACCACCACATTTTCTCTAAACCCATACCTAATAGCACCTTTCTACAGTTCACAAAACCCACACACTTCAAAACTAGTAAATAGGAGAGATAAAACTATGAAAATATTTGAAAATTTACATCCTTAAATTCCACAAAGGAGAAGATACCAATATTAGCCTGGCACAAAAATCCTGTGTATCCTAGTACAAAGGCCACAATGCCTAACAGAATCACTTCTCCTCCCTCTTTTCACATTTACTTTGCAGAGAAACATTTTTTTCATCCAGTCATAGGTTCTGAATGTTTAGTCTGTGGCTGTGGACATTTTACATATCAAGGACTGCAACTAAAGACTAACAAGAAGAATAAACCCAGTATCTTAACTTTTGTTTTCTTGGATGTATACATACACCTCCTCTCTGACCGCAGTAGCCTGCAATGGCCAAGGATAGATATAGGACAGTAAAGTAGAACAAATGTGTCTTTGCTACTGGAAAAATGAGTATTCCCCTCTTCCTGACTTGACACTGCTGGCCTCATTCTGTGTACTTGCTCTGGCACTCATCTGACCACACAATAAGATAATTCAATTTGCTAGTCCAAGGGAGGGGAGAAAAAAAAAAAGCAAAACAAAAAGAAAAGAAATAGTGTTCTGCTGGGTTAGTGGAGTGAATTAACTTCTCATGTACTTAGAAAACTACCACAGTCACCGGAACAGAGCAGTGCAGCCATGCTGTACTGAACCCAAGGAAGAGTAACTGGGAAAATTCCACGCAGAGGCATTAAGATACAAGAATGACCAGTCAGCTTCTTTAACATCCACCTACTTCCACACTCACTTCTTGCCCACAATCTAAGAGCTGCCATGACAGACTTCAACTTCAGTGATGCAGCACTGAGTACTTTCCCAAACACAGGTCTCCCTGTCTGAAACCTAATTATGTCAATAATCTACTGAAGCGTATTTGTGGCTTTTATTTGAAACCTCTAGGACAAGCTGGTTTTGACAAAAACCATTTTTTGATAAAAAATGATATCTATTAATTTATATGGGGTTTTTGAAGGTCAAACAGAATTTTAATTAAAAAGATCACTCTACCTACAAATGCACCCATAAAATATAAACAGCCTCACAGTTTTTTGGTGGTAGAGTCACAGGAACTAAGCTACAAGAGAGAACCAAGCATTTGCAATTTATTTTAATATTTTTATGCATCTATAACTGTACAACAGACACACATGAAGTTATTTAAACAACTCTCTTTCCACCCTTATTTGCATGCATTATGTTAGAGTTTGAGTCACTTGATCATATACTATTTTTCCCCATGACATCTGCCCCATTCAACACCCTAGGATGGACTCTGATCCAGGGAAACGTCAGCACGGTGCAGTGAAGGAAGCTGCTCTCTGTAGACCAGTCCCTTGACAATGTATAGATACACGAGGATCGATACTAGAACAGAAGACATGCAGGCGTTCAGTAAGAGCATTATAAACCTAATAGACAATGAAAGACCCCCACAGGCTCAATTAGCCTAGTGAAGATGTGTACCTTGGAAGAGATACACATATCTAACCCCAGCCCCCAGCAGCAGATTTGAAGCTCCATCTCTCAGTAACAAATAACTTCCTTTTCTCAAATTGCAGTCTCTTGGTCACAGCAGAATCAATTCTTACAACATTATGTAGCATATTCTCCAAAGAGGGGAAGTGCATGTCACTGTGTCCTTTTACAACCTCACAAGTGCTAGGTGCAGATAGCAGAATTTACTTGAAGAAATTCTCCTATCTGCATGGATTCCATATCTGACTCCCGTGGAGAATTTTCTAAAGGAAAACCAGAATTTCACAGCTTTTTCTTTACTTTCTAGCTAAAGTAAAACAATCTGTTGCACCTCTGTTCCATCCTGCCTGCAAAGCTAAGAAAAGCAGTGCTAACATGGAAACAGTCCTTTTAGGAGAATCAAGGAGATACTATGGTATCAATATACATTAAATGCCTTTTCCCTGCATTTGCAAGAACTGCAAATGGTACTGCAAAATCCATTTCTGCAACTTCTCATGTCTTGGGTTTCATTCCAGACATTTGAGGAAGCTTCCCAGTTCTCACCTACAGCTGAACACAGACCTTTCCAGTTCACTTTAACTGGATAACATGGATCTTTTCTGGCTTGTATGTTATCATCAAAATTTTTTTTGAATTTTGCCTGTCCATTACAGCTGATGAAGCATAATATATGAAGAACCTATTGTTCTTTTCAAAAGTAAGAATAGATACGTGAAATAGCCATATGCCAAAAAAGAACACAAAAACAAACCAAAAAAAGAACACAAATATGCACCATCTAAAGTATGGTAACAAAGTTTAGTAACAACTTATAAGTCAGAATGTTTCTCTTCAAAAGAATTACAGAAAGCACTTTTTAATCTGACCCATTACAAATAACTTCTAGATTCTTGAGATTTTGACAGAATTCTGTGTCTCCAGCTGCACTATTTTTCTGATTCATCCAGCCTTCCTGACCTCCTTCAGACAAAGAAAAAAAAAGCCAACAACAACAAAATATTTACATGAAGGTGACAAGTGTTCAAAAAAATAATAAACAAAGAGTGAAGGGAGATGTTTTGTGGTATTTATGTTTAACTTTTTACCCCATTAAATAAAATTTAAAGTTGAGGAGCATTAGCAGAGTTCAGCAAAACAGACTTCTCAGCATCTGGACATAAAGTAACTTCCAGAGGAAATTAATCATAGGAAATCACAGCATATTTAATCATGTCTTAGTTCAGTTTATAAGAACTGTCCCATCCCACATATCAGTTTACAGACGCAAGCCCAGGGCCATGAATGCTGTCACAATGCCTTGAATGGCATTCCAAAGGAGAAAAGATGATCATCGCAGAGCTAGAACAGGCTTTATTCTTTCAAACTACTTAAATATTTTATGAGTACCTTTGCTTTCACAAGGAAGAAAATAATTTCCTCCAAGTGCAGATCAGTGGATGCTATCTAATCTCTTGTCACAAGAATGCAATCCTTATGTATCTGCAACTGATCAGCGTAGCATCTACATCTCATCTTTTTCCATCAAGCCGTGAGCATTGCTGAGCTAATTGTCGGCTCATCTTTAAAATGCGCCCAAAATACCGCTGCAAAGGCTGGCAACCAGCGCCCGCCATCCCGGCTCGGTTCCCGCCGCCGCTCCCGGCTCGCACGGGCCCCGCTGCCCGGCGGCTGCGGGCGCACCGGGGGGGCCCGGAGAGCGCCCCCGCCCCGCCCCTCCCGCCCGCTTCCTCTGCTGCGACGCGCTTTCTGCTTTCTGCTCGAAAATCGCCATCGGGTTTTTGTTAGCGCAGTAACCCGTTCGTCCCCACGGCGGGCAGACAAAGTGGGCCCGGGCTGCTCCTCGCCACTGGGGACAAAAACCGTGATTTCATGTTTTCTCCGGGAAGCACCTCGAAAAAGCTCGCGCCTTCGGGAGGATATTTTCGGGACCTAGGGACCTGCCTCATCGGGTGAAAATACGCAATAAGAGAAAAGGCAAAACTCGCGGATTTTACCCATCACCCTTTCATAGAAGACATTATCTTGAGGAGACGGGGGGACTCGCCGCATCCCAGACGAAGGGTGTCACTGATTTTTAAATCTGGAGGAACACGCCGCCTTCAGCCCCGGTGCAGTCCGTGAAAAAGGGCAACCGAGAAAAAAAATTAAACCTCTGGAAACGTCTCCGCTGGGATCGCGGAAATCCGCCCGCGGGAGGGGAGGCTGCGCAGCCCTGGCGTTGGGTGGATGGGTGGGTGTGCCGGGGGCGCCCCGCGGGCGGAAAGGGGCAGGGAGACGCGGGCAGCGGGATCTAGCAGTACCAAATGGCAGATGCGGGATGCCGTCCGCATCCCGCCTGAGGCGATGCCCCGTGGCAGCGGCGATCCCCCCACGCTGACGAGGGGAAACGAAGGCGGGGGCGCAGAACAACCTCCGGGCCTGGCGGGTACGGGGGAGGGGGAGCTGGCTGTGCCCAGACCGTGCTGCCTCCCTCTCCGCCGGCCGCAGCCCGCCCAAGCCCCGGAGGGCGGAGGCCGCCTGACACAATGGGCACCGCGCGGCCCCTCTCCCCGCCACGGCTCCCGCCCGACCTGCAGCCCAGGGCGGCGGCGGCAGCATCATCCTCACTCACCCCTCCGAGGAGGCTCGCCGCGCCGGGGAGGGGCCGTCGCTAGCGGGTGCTCAGCGAGCCGGCATCCCGCGGGATGCGGGAGCGAGGGCGGAGCGCTCGGTGTCCCTCTGGCAACGGCCCCGGCGTTATTCCCTGCACATAGCGGCGCGTAACGGGAACCGCGGCGCTACGCCGCACTGCGCAGGCGCCAAGGCCGAGCGGCGGCGGGGCCGCGCCGCGCCTGCGCCGGCCGCAGACAATAGCGCTCCCCGGGCTCCGGGCGCTCCCCGCGCGGGCGATGGCGGGAGGTAAACGGCGCTTCCCGCCCCGATCCGCCCCGATCCGCCCCACATATGACGGGACCGGCGCTGAGCCCGCTGCGGGCCCGAGGGCGTAGGCGGACAGCCTGCACTGTGCGCAGGCGCGACTGCCGCCGCGATCCACAACAAAGGGGAGACGGGATGCGACGACCACCCTCCCCCCGCTATCGGGGGTGGGCCGTGGGCGGGCGGTTGGGGCTCCGCCTCCCGCGGCGCGGTGAATGCTGGGACTTGTAGTTCTGGTGGCGGTATTCCCGCCTTCGGGAGACGCCAACCGGACTCCCAGCGTTGCCAGGTTCAGTGTGGCGGGGGGCTGCTGGTGGCAACGGCTGGCGATCAGGAGCCGGAGAGATCCCCGCAGGTGGCTCCTCTGGGAACCCAAGGCGGGAAGGCAGAACGGGTGGAACTACGGTCCCCCACCCTCGCCGCGGTGGCCCCGCGGTGTTGGGGGACAGCGCCGTCTGCTCTCCCGGTAGCCGGCGGCGTCCTGATGCGAGCGCCCCGCGGGGAACGCGCCCTGGAGGAGTCCCTGGAGCGGTACCAGAGGCGCCTCCGAGGTGAGCGGCACCGGCGCGGGGTGAGGGCGAGCTGCTGCAGCCGCCGCCCGGGTCTGCTGGCGGGCTCCGCCGCGCCCGGCTGCTCCTACCCCGCGGAGCGCCCCGGGCCGTCCCGCCGCCTCCCGGCGCGCCTGAGCTGGAGGAGGCGCGCGGCTCCCAGCGCCGCTGGCGGCAGCAGGAAACTTGCTTCTGGTTCTCCCCACACCCGATCGCCGGCGCCGTTCTTGCTGTGATACGTGCTCGTCGCATCGCAACTCGGCTCGTGTAGAACCGCTGCTGCTTCGCGTGGGGTTTTGGTTCGTGTAAGGGTCTTGGCCATCACTGAAGCGTTAGACTCTAGTCGTGGTAAAGATGAGGGCACAAATGGATTCTAATGAGAGTGGTTATTTCCCTTGTCATCGACTGTTTTCATACCTGCCACCTTCTCCAAGAAGTGTGGTGTATAGCCTGACAGAGGGCACCTTAATCTGTCAGCTATGACAGCTGGGCTTTACCAGCCGTCAGACTGTCTCTGACTGGGCAAATTAAATGTCCAAATTCTGAAGAAAGCCAGTAGATAGTTTGTGTGTATGTCAACCTACTTGATGCAAAAAGTTGTGTTCTGGGCACAGCACCCACATATGGCCTGTTGTGATGTTTCATGTGTCATAGGAAACAACGTTAAAAAAAATAGAAATATTTACAAATAGCTACTTGATACTTGATTCTCAACACATATTTTATATTTCCTTCTCAAAAGAGCATCAGCTCTTTACGTTGGCATAGATTTCATTTGTTCCAGAAGATAGAACTTTGAGGAATAATTTCTATTTACTTTTCCTGTAGGTGAAATGGACATGGTAATGCTGCTTGACAGTTGCAGTCAACAGTTGTTGCAAAACAGTTAAAATTACAAACATCAAGGCTTTTTAACTGTGTGAGACTATTATTAGAGCTCACCGTATGTAATGGATGCATTGGGTCCATGTATTCTGTTTATACAATTTATTTTCATTGTATCTTTTTCTAACTGGATCCCCTTACACTGGATCCATTATGTTAGTTAAATAATTTCAGAACCTGAACTTCTGGTGAGCTCTTTCCCTTTACATTCTTGGAAACAAAAATTTTCTTTTCAGACAGTGCCAAGGTAGGTTTGATTTCATACATCCAGGGGTGTCTGTTAGTAGAAGTCAATAGGGTGTTGCACAAACATTGCCCCAATGTAGGGTGATAAAACCTGAGTTCCATTATATTTCTCAAGAAATCTCTTTATTTCTCAGTGATGAACTGGTTTAACTCCTTTAAGCTGTACAGCATTTCTCACATCATTACTACCTGTTAGGAATTCACTATAAGACAAACAGATCATCATTACTTTCAAAGTTGTCAAATTAATTATTTACCTGCTTTTCTTGTATAGTTGTACAGCTTGAGATTTTTCTCCCCATTGAGATCATTCCTGTCACCTGAATTCTGAAATTTCAGGTGGCATGCTTTGGGCATTATCTGATGTTTTTGAAATAGAACATTCTTAAACTGCCTGTAGTCTGGACCCAGACTGACACAACAGGTGAGCTTATGGCAACAGGGTATCACCACCCTTGCTGGACTCCAGAATCATTTTACAGCCTTACTCAGTTTGATGGGAGGGTGTATAAGTTCTCAAAGAGTAACTGATTATTTCAGTGCAGTGTCCTTTGTTGCAAAGGGAAATTTCTCAGCAGACAGGCAACGCAAGTGTTCAATAAACTGAGTCTGGTGGCCAGAGGGCAGAAAGCTGGACCAAAGAAATCTGATTAAGACCTGATTGGTCTTAGAGCCCAACAGACAGGCTTTGATAAAATAACAAGGGTTCAATAATGCAGCTTTTCCTGAATAGTGTAGACCTTGTATAATGAAAGTCTGTAATGCTGTGTGTAGTACTGAGTTGAGAGGGTGGTATTGTACAGTTGGGGTTATTGGGTTACTGTGTAAACTTTCATATAATTGAGACCATTTCAAATGAATCTTTAAAACTTTATGAGGTAATATTTCTAATAAAAAGTTTTTCTCAAGGGAGTAGAAGCATTTTGTAAAGGAGAGTAAGTGGTTTGCTGCTGTATTCACACATTAATAACTAAAAATTGACAGGCATTAGGTGAATGTTCAATAGGCCTTCTACTACACTATTGCCAAGAGCAGAGTGTGAACCTTCCTGTCACTTTGCCTTTTCTCCCAACACAGTACATGGAGAAGTATTTAGAGCCCACTTCTTTGTTTCTAGCATTTGTCTGGTTCCTTGAACAGAGAACTAATAACTTATTTTTTATGTTGAGTTTTCTGCCTCTTCAGTAATGAACACTGGCTCACTGTTGGACCAGAGACAGTATAAGAGCAGGAGCAGAGAAGGGGCAGACCATCCTTTTTAGGTACTGAGCCTGATATGCACACCTTGTCTGCCTCAAGTCTGCCCTGAGAAATTGTGGAAATTACATTCTGTATTCCTCTGCATTACTGAATGCAGTGTCCTATGTAATTTCAGAGAATGGAGATGCAAACTGTAAAAGGAACAGATTAAAATACAAGACTGCTACAAATAAAGTTTCATTTTGTGTCTGCTTTATGTGGCTCCAAAAATAAAGTAGGAGAGATGTGAAGTCAAAGCCATCTTAGGACAAATGAGTATGTGGCCCAGTTACCACCACTACAATTTAGCTGTGGCACTGAAGCAGCTAAGAACTACATTCCAAATGATCATCTGTAAGTTTTTTTGCTTAGGCTTTTTTTTTTTTTGGTAATTGTTTCTAAGTATTCTGAACATATGATGTTCTTTTAAGAGTGGAGAATCTGTCAAAAGGAACTGGACAATGCTTGGAGGCTTTCACATGTGAGGGTTTCTAGACCTCAGGCAAGTGCTTTATGCTCTGCAGAAAGGGCTGGTTTAGGAACATATGATAATTTCTGCTGGAGCTCCAGAGAATGCTGTGCATTTAAATATGGTAATTTGGTAAAAGTTGTGCTGAAAACTACCTCTTTCTCATATGATGCAAAGCAACAATAAAGACCAAGAAACCAAATCAAAGGGATTAGTTATCTTGAAACAGCTGAGCATTTCACACATCTTGGGATTTTTTGAGGCCTGGCTAATGAACAGCCTAATGTTGTTCATTGCTGCATGTAATATCCTAGCAGCACAGATAGGGATAGATAGGATACTTTTAGTCTCAAAACTGCTGTATAGTATGTTATTTGCACAGTAGGACACCTGTGTTTGGCAGCCAATAAAGAAGAATAGTTGGATGTCAGATGTGCAAAACACAAAAAAACCTTATAACCAAATTCTCAGTTACAGTATTTTTCAGCAGTTACTTGACTGAAATGCTATACTAAAAGAAGTATGTGATACACTATTCTAGATTCTTAGCTGTCAACAGAAAAAAGTTGATATAATTTTGGACAGCAAAGTTTTCTTTAAATGGGCATAATCTTGGTTTTCACTAACTTGTCTAGTTGTCTGTTTTGTCAGTAACTGTTTCACATGAATTCTACAGTTGTTTGGTTTGGGTGTTTTTAAGACCTAAAGAATCAGTATAATTCTTTCTTCTATAACTTTCTAAGGTCTTTTGCTGATTGGGAACCATGAGATATCAGAAAGTGATGCTATTTGAATTTATAGCCAGAAACTTTATGTTCTTGTGGACATTACTAGAA
The DNA here is from genome assembly GCA_013400975.1 of Atrichornis clamosus. Classification (NCBI taxonomy): domain Eukaryota; kingdom Metazoa; phylum Chordata; class Aves; order Passeriformes; family Menuridae; genus Atrichornis; species Atrichornis clamosus. Next base: position 107,820 of record WBMZ01013909.1, read on the forward strand.
CTGGACTATTACCTTTGGATGACACACTTATGACAACTTTTTCATACAGTTGCCATTTGTTTTCTTTGATTGATGTTGCTTAATGCTTCTACCAGCTGGAGTTATTTTCCATGGCTTTCAGGCAATTCTGTTGTTTTGGATGATTGGTTCTTTTGCTCCCAGAGTATTTTCTATGGCATTTCCGAGTTCATGAATGAGGTAGCCTTGATGCTTTCATTTAAAGGAGTACTGTTCTTAAAGAGTTCTGTGCAGTGCCTGAAAAAACATCTCTTGTTTAGGCAATGCTAATCCAGTTCAGTGGTTTCTCTGTTTTTTTTGCTGTTTTGACTTCAGTGGCAAATTGTTCTCACACTGATTTTATTATATTATTTTTATTGTTATTATTATTATTGTTTTGTTTTGTTTCCCCCAAAGCTAATTACTTATTTGGAAATACAGCCATCTTTTCCATGTTGTATTTTACTTCAGAGTCTCCTGACTCTAGTTTCTTTTCTTTTTTTTTTTCACAAGTTGAATTGATATTTTATGTGTCTTCAATGTAAAAAAAATTTTATTCATAAGTAGTATTGACATTCCTATATTAAAAAAAAATTACTGTTTATGCAAAGATACTTCTCTGGAAAAAGGATACCTATATTACATTTTCAGGGAGTAGTACCTAGATTTTGTAGTTACAATGCATACAGAAAATAGCTGCAGTTATCAATGCTTCTTTCAGGGCATAGAAGTGTATTCATCATGTAGACTATATGTCATGTGCTTTTTCAACATTAATTAGTGTTTCAGTCATGGTTCTATTGGTTTTGTCTAAAGTACTATGCTTAACTGAACTCAGTCTAGTCCAGAGTTGCATTCAAGTTTAGATGAATTGGGGATAGGAATATAATTGTACCTGGAATAGTATGGTCTTGATGCTGGATTAGGATCATTGATTGCTTCTGTCTATGAAATAATAAGCAGTAATGTGTTTCTTTCTGTAGATGTTTGGTCAGCTGTGTGTTGCTGAGGTGTTAGATAAGTTGTCTGCCTGTCCCGTGCTGCCTGGGATTTATGCATCATAGTTGGCAACTTGACAGCATTTTTGTGCAGCAGTTGCCTTTTTAATTTTTTTTTTAATGTATTGAGTTTGATCCCTCAGATTTGGGTGCTAGCATGTCATTTTTCATAATCCTCTCAGATCCTTTAAACACTGAAAACCAAAGAGCTTAATAGTAAGTTTTATTTTTTGAAGTTTCAATCCACATGAGTCCAATTGCAATTAAATTCTCAGCTGTTCCTATCAGAAGCAGCACATCAATGATATTTTATCATAGAACAGGAATACATGTTTGGATTTCATTTGTAGAGTCTTGTTAGGACATAGAAAAGAAAGATGCTGATTGATTTTGATATGCAAATCATAGTATTGCATATGACCAGTTTTTGCAGTATGTTTTCACTGAGGCTCTGTTTCTATAAAATGCATGGTTACAGGAGTAGCTTAACTGAAAAAGTTAGGTTGAATGTGAGAGCACTTAAAAATCAATGCCTTCTGAATTAATTATAAAATTAATTATGTCATCCTTAAGCAAAGGTTCTTTGGTGTCTAACAGTTTGCATCCACAGTGGGTTTTTTTCAATTCCTTTCATATTTAAAAAGAATATTTTTTCATTGACAGAAACAACAAACATAATCTTTCCACTCATTGTCTTTTATCCTAATGCCCAAAATTATGTTCCTTACTTTGAAAGAAAAAAAGCTATGATGTACTTACTGCCTTTTAGACATCCAGTTCAACTCTTACTGAAGTAAGTGTTGACTCTTTGTTATCTGATGGATGTAAAGCCACATCACTGGGATCTACTAATTCCCAGTTTCCCAATGGTGAGTGTTTTGCTTATGGCAGCAACATTTGTAATTTGGAAATAGGCAAGCTGTTAAGAATTCTAAGCAACTACTTGATAAAGCTTTCAAGAATGTAGTGATGTTATTCCAGAGACAGGAAGATATAGTCAGGAAAATAGGCATGTGTGCCATTGATAATGATTTTAATGTGTTTCACTACTACTGCCCTGTATGTTTATGGGAGAAGAGGACTTAGTGTAAGAAGATCTATATTGTCTTTGAGGATAAAGTAGTAGCTTGGAGTTCAGAAGGTGTAATATTACAAAGAGAGAGAAGTTCTGGGAAAACCAAATATATATGGGCTTGGTTGGTTTTGATTTGTTTTGTTGTTTGTCACTGGCTGTGGAACAAATACTGACACTGTGGGCCTCTCTGGCAGACACCTACAGTGAATGGGGAAACCAAGGAACTTTATTGCTATCAGATGACACACCACATAATAACTTAAGTGACATTGGACACCTCTTGGCAACAAATGGTTGCAACATAGTTTGCTAAATATCTAAGCCATTGCATCAGTGAGATACTTCTGCCATTTCTCAATTAGCTCTTCCGCCCTCATAGCATCCTGGAATGCTCAAGGATGAATAGCATAAGTATGCCAAAAGTGAAATACTTGACCTAAACCACTCTTTCTTGAGTCATTGCCTTGTGGATTGTATTTGGGTTTGTTACACTAAATTGTGACTGTTTAAAATCTGCTTTTTATGTCTTCTTTTACATTAAATTTACTAAAGGGTGGAGTAACCAAGAATGGTACTGTGAGCAATAAGATGACTGGGTTTTAAAAATAAGTGCTGAGAGATTAATAGGTCAGAAATGGGTCAGGTTTTTATTAAAAATTAGCATTGCTAAAAAGAGAGTGAAGGTTAGCATACTGGACTGAGAACTATGTTCTTAAATATAATGCTTTTTTGGGGATTATGTACATTTTATAAGGTGTTGGTAAGTTACAACCAAGTGGAGAAGATTTGAAAAATGGTGAAAACCATTACAGTGGGGAAAAGAATCAATTTCCCAGCTTAATTCAAGATGATGTGTACTTGAAAAAGTAGATAAAGTGAAGGCAGAAATAGATATCTAGCTTCTGTTTTCTGACTTGAACTGCTATTTACCTTTCTATTTGGAAGAAAAGAGCTATCAACACTTGTAACCAGCAACAGATGTTATACTCTAAGGCACGTCTTCTGAATTCTACCTAGCAAATGCTTAACTGTGATTATTTTTTTAAGCTTTTTTTCTGCCAGGGACAAAAAGTATTTTCAGTTACTTATGCATCATATCAATTTAGAAATTCTAAGCATGTAAAAATAAATTAAGGATGTGTGCTGGAAAGGCTACCATTTTTCTAATTGTAGCAGTTGCTCCAATAAAAGATGTTTCCTTATAAGCTTGGCTTACAAGAGTGAAATTCCTGTTTTGTGGGCATGTGTACCCAAATGTTTCATACATCTTAAAGCAGAGTAGCCCTCCAAAGAATTAAGGGCTAAAGGAAGAAAATGGCTGTGATTTCCTTTTTCTGAAAGTCAAGTGAGGTTTTGAGAGTGTGGGGTTTTGTTTTAAATTAATAACTATTAACTACTAAGGAAACTTTTCTGATTCAGAGGAGTTGTGATGGATAGTCACAAATGATTGTGTCATTACTTGAGAGAAACATAAAAGAAATGTGTCTTCTTGTATTCTTGATTAAGTGTCTGTGAATCGTGTTGGAGGACTGTCTCACTCCGTGTGTACGCTCTGTGACTGAAGTATGGGCCATTTTCTCGGTCACTTGGTGTTACAGCAGTTGTTGAAAATATGTTTCTCTGGATAGAGGTTTTCTGTTGCTTGTTTTTTATCTAGAATAGTGCATGTTACTTATTTTTCACACTTGTTCAGAAGTCATCAGTCTTTATTAAATAACTGGTTTATGTTGGCTCAGTTTGCTGAGTCATTGCTTCATTTACTCAGGTATTTGTTTTGTTGTGGGATATGTTGCTTTATAATATGTGGTTGCATCATTAAAATGCAAAAATATTGTTCTTGGTTCCCAACCCTGCATATTGTACAAAATGTAGCATGAGCTTTAGGTTCATTGAAAAGTACGGAAAGTGCATATGCTAGGAAATATTTTATGGTCAAGTATATTATTACTTCTGCTGCTGCAGACTCCTAATGTATTGAGGGGCTAAGATGCTCTTTATAGCTCTTCTCTGAAGAATTAGTAAATGTTTAGTAAATATTTTGCAAATATAGTAGTAGTTGTTTTGGCAGTTTGCATTAGTTAATTGCTTCCAATGTCTGAGTTTTGGTCAAGTAGCCAAGCTAGTGCTGAATGCTTTTAGTTCTCTCATGATTTTTCCAATTTAAAATATCAGCCAGTAAATACTTTCTTTTATGTTGTTTTTTGTGACTAATGATGTAATTGGGTTTTTTTAGAACGTGCTAGTGAAAGCATCTCTCAACTCAAATATGCCTTGTCAAAAGGTGAGGACGGCATTGGATTTGACCAGTCCTCTGTGGATGAGGGCAATGATGATGCGGACAGGGACAATGATGACTGTGGGAATGCAGCCAGTCCGAAACTGCAGGACAGTCACCCAGGTAGGATTACAGTGATAGCAAATGATTTAAACATTGTTGGAAACTACACTAATTTCAATGAAAAAAGTAATTATTTAATGGTTATAATGGTTTTTATCTCTTCCTAGTTAATCAACTTAAAACTTTATTGCAACACCATGAAAGAATGGAAAGTGAGGTCTCTCCATCAAGAAGGAAGAAGTCATTCTGTGTATGTTTTCTCTGGTTTCATTTGTGTTTTTTGAATAAATGACCTGCATGTTGATTTTATAGTATACAGAGAGAAAAAGAAACATTGAATCATTTTTATAATCTTAAACACAGCAGCTTCCTGAGGCTATGGTACACTTATGACCATAGCAGAAGAAAAAGGAATCTATAATACAGGGTTTAGACTTTTCTCCTCTTTTTTTGACCATGCAGTGTGGGTTGTTCATCCTTTTTGTTTTGGAAACAGTTGGGATAGATAACATGGAAAAATTTCTGTAAAAGCAGCCTCTGTTTTCCTTTGACTGTCCCCTAAGGATTCTCAATATCTTTCTTATGCTGTAACTATGCTTTTTCTTTAAAGAATTAGAGATATTCATGTAAAAACAGGTGTTGTAGTTCTCTGCCAAAATGCAGGGGTCTCTGTCAAAGTTTGTTTACACCCTTACATGGGCTTCTCAGAGGCTGCCTTATTGAAGCAGAACTGCAGCAAAGTAGGTGCAGTGCAGTTACAGAGCAGCTGCTAGTTACTAGTATCTCTATAAGAAAATAATTCAAAGGCACTGTTGCAGTTCTATCTTTTGATGGCCTACACTGATGGCTTTTGGTTTATACTAAGCAAGACAAGCAGCTCTTTGCTGTCAAAGTCAACAGCAGAATAATCTAAAGCCTATATTCCTGCTGTGTTGCTTTCAGCCTGTGTAATGAGCATAGCTCTACTGTCCTGATGTGAAGGAATTTTATATAAAGTTAACTTTTCTGAGTGTTCTATAATTCACGAGTTTAGCATGGTTGTTCTGCCAGGTATTTTGCCTCATAATGGCCTAGGAAAGAGTTAGTGTTTTGTAGCTCAAGGGAATGATGCATAATTGGTTGACCTTGGCAGGACATGAACTAATATCAGTTTGTATATAGCCTTGGAGGGGAGGGAAAGAATCTTTTATCCCATCTTTGGCAAAGTTTTGTACTTATATTGGGAAGTTTTAGTAGAGTGGAAAATTTAGAAAATGGAATCCTTTTAACTAAGAAACATGGAATAGTGCTTTAAGGGAGTATATTAAAGGATGGAGGAATAAAGAGAGAAAAAATGGAAATTTACTGTATTTGTATGGCATTGTCCCATTTCTTCTGCTTGAACCAGTGAGAGACATTCTCTGAAGTGGTGGCCTTACTCTCCTTTGCAGCTGTCCTCTGTCTGCTTGAGGATATGAAAATCTTCTGAAGACAGAGCAGATGTAAAGCTCAAAAAAATGTTGAACTCAAAAGTGCCTCACACTAAGAAAAAGCCCAAACCCTTATGAAATACGAGCTTGTCTGCTGATTTACTGGACAGTGCAGAAATGCTTCTTTTATAAGAAGAATCCAATTTCCCAAAGGTCAAGGAAAACAAACTTAGATTATGAGTAACCTTAACCTTATGCTTTGAGTGACGCTGAAATACCTGATGACTGCTGAGTAGTACATGACTGTGAGATCTATAGCTAAATACAATATTTCACAAAAAGTATACATTTAGTAACCTTTACCACAGTTCATACATATAAATAATATTGTCTTTAAAAATTCCCTTTCCTTGCCCATTGATTAAAGTTGTAATAGACTTCAAGTGAGTACATCTTTTCTTTGATTATACCCAGATGGTTGGGCAGAAATTTTCCTTTTGCTCTACACTTCATCACCTGAGGTCAAGGCCCAGCAAGATTGCTTCATGCAATAACTGCAGTTCTGCAAGCTGGATTTTGGCTAACCTAGCTGCACCCAGCCTCTGTTCCTGACACTGTTGTTATAGCTGGAGTTCTGTGATGGATTCCTGTTGTTTCATGCCAGTTTATCATGTGGCTGAGTTTCTCTAATTCTGTGGTTTAGATGCTTGAAATTTGAGGCATTCAAGAAAAGCATAAGGTGGGCCAAATTATTTGTGATGTTGGCAAAACTGTCACCATGTAGAATGCTGACTTCTAAAGCTGCTAAGCGTTTATATTTTATAAATCCTTTTCAGTATTAAGTATGTGAATGTGAACAGTATTACAGGCATAAATGTTTGGTAATTCATACTGATCAGATGTGTCTTTCAGTTCTGATTTTAATATTTGGCCTAATTTAAATGCATACCTGCCCTGACCTCTGTAACACATTATATTATGAGAACATTACTTTTAAAATCCCAAAATAATTTCTAATCAATTTATAACAATTATGTTGCTAAAAAGGTGAAAAAAACCCCACAAAGAGGTCCTCTGTTCTTCTTTTGTTGGGAAAATACACTACCTGTTATTTTCTTTTTAGTGAAACATTCCTTAGCACTATTGTTTACATTACAGTGATGTTTCTCAGGTTAAACATTAGCACTGCTTTTCAGTCAAAAATAATTTTAATAGAAATTGAGCTTATCCACATTTTCTAACACTGCTGTGGTGTAATCTTTTCAGGGAGGCAGCTGGAGGTCTCAGCTGCACGGTGTTCATTATGCTTTCAGAGGATAGAGAGGGATGAATAGGAGCCAGAGAAACAGAAAGATAACTTACAAATATGATCAGGGCTATATTGTATATACTTTAACAAGTGTGGTTCCTTTTTTAAAAAAATATAGGAAGTTGTTAGGATTAACAGACTTTAAACCAAGGTGAATTCTGAGCCAAGAGAACATGGGGCTTATGTGAAACGAGCCAGGTAGAATATGCTGCAAATTTGGAATCCCTTCTCTAAATGTTTTTTCCAGATGGTTCTGGACATCCTCCATTTGTCTCTACAATCATAGTTCCAGATATATCAAGAGTTCCCCTACTTTAAAACAGCCAATATTTATATTTGGTATAAGTTGACAGTAAGGTTTTTGTTGCTAGAAACTTTCACCTCACGCTGATTGAAGGGTTATACCTCTATAAAGATTGGACAGGGAATTTTAATGCATTGTTGGCAGAACCTGCAAATAAGTAGCAAATGTAATAGACAGCCATTAGTAGCTTGGTTTGGGGTTGTTTTTTTTTTTTTTTTTTGGTTTGTGGGTTTTTTGTTTGTTTTTTTTTGAATGGTGAATATTTCCAAAGTAATATTTAAAAACAAGGATGTAGGTTTCTGAGTCTTTGATCTTTTTTAGACTTCAATTATATTTGAGAAGCATATATTGGAATATTTTTGCAGAAAAAGGTATGTTTCTGATACAAGATCACAGGTGTTAGAATTGTATAAGTTTCAAAAATAGGTAGGGATTGGCATAAAGGTGCTTATTTTCCTTCAGAATTGTGAACTAGTGCCAGAAATGTACCTGTTGTTCCTCTGGGAAAACTCCACTAACAACTCTGTGTGCATTTTGAATCTTTACCAGAAAACTGTAGTTCGTGTTCTGTGTGCAAGCAACATCCTGCTGCAACAAACATGAAACCGGAACATAACACATGCTGTTTTTTACTTCCTTCAGAAACCCCCGGAAGCTGTACCTGGAGAACTACCAGCCCTTTCTGATCTCATTCCTATAATCAATGATCAGTCACAATACATTAACCATTTGGAAGCAGAAGTGAAGTTTTGCAAGGTATCAGACAATATATTTGACCTACTAAAACCCCAGTCTCCCACATGTGAAGAATTGCATTAAAAGCAGCTTACACTTAGACTTGAGATTGTTGTAATGACCAAAACTGAGCCAAATGCAGTTCAGTAGATCCCTTACCCTGTGTCTTGGTGTCTGGTGTTTAATGCTCTTTAAAGACATTTTTATGTCCTATCACAAATACAAATAACTTTTTTTAAAAAAAGAAGTTATATGGGAATTTAAGCTGCAAAAATATAAAATCTGTCTTAGTCTGTCTAAAAAAGTTAAAGTAGTTGATAATTTTGGTCTCTTGGGACTCTTGGCCTCAAGATGTATTCCAATATTGATAGCTGTCTTAAGGAGCCTTTTAAATGCAGTTCCTTTATACTATAGGAGGAGTTGTTTGGGATAAAAGATCGAGAACAGGCAGTTTTACTTGAAAATAAGGAACTCCATCAGAAACTGAAATTCTTAACTGAAGAATACACATTGCGAGAACAAACTCTTCTAGATGCCTCAGTAAGTTTTTACTTTTTATTGCTTTAATCAGTGCTCAAGGACCTGACTAGATTCTTTGTATGGAAGGGTATACAAACAGTTGTCTGCAAACAGTATTTTAGTCGAAATTTAATGAGAATTTGTAAACATGGATATCCTTGGGTAACATCATTATCAATAGGTTGCTAACCTAATTAACTTGTTTAGTGATTCTTATATTCTACTGAAGATTATAAGATTCAATACTTACCTAAGTACATTTGTTTAAAAAAGCAGCCTACATAATTATAACTGAAGCATTAATACTTTTATTTTAGGCAAATACTCAGAATTCCTGGCCTGTAGGTGGTAAAGACTGTAGCACACACCAGCCTGTCACCTCATCACCAGCACATAACAAAGATCAGGCTTTTGTTACAGCAGCATCTGGAGACAAAGCAAAATGGCCTGTGGAAATGGTTGGTATTAACTCTCTTCTCAGAGTCTTACCTTTGCAAAACTGTTCAGTGCTTTGTTCTTGCAGTTCTGATGATCAATTTTGTAACAGACACAGAAGGTTATGGTTGACTGAATCTTAATCTGAGCTCAAATTTTATTCTCTTAAACCTCATCTTCTCATTATATCCTAATTAATAGTATTATGCAGTTAGACACATATGGAAGGTTGTATCTGCAGATGATGATTTTCCAGAGATAATTCTTGCTTAAAGATGATAGCTTCACTGTACTTTGGAGATTCTTAGCAGTAACACAATGCCCAAGCAGGTGGGAACTGTTTGGTGTAATTTATGTAGCCCTCCTCACAAGCTCTTTTGTATTGAGTTGTTCTGCTCCTGGAGCAGCACAGTCTAAGTAAGCTACAAAAGTAGCTTTGTGCTGTCTGCTTTTCCCAAACTGAATTACACACTTTGTGCTTTTAGAGATACAGAGGAATCCTTGTAATTTAGAGATCATGTTGTCTCTCTCCTGTAGTTTTAGTTTGAGAAGATACTAATTTTCCTTTCCCTCTGAAGAAGTGGGGTACTGTTGCTATTTTTGGGGAAAAATCTTGGCTAATTGAAAAGTTTTGGTATATTTTATCCATGTGCATTTGTGTACTGTACTTCAATTCTTCGATTATATGGGGTTTGGGTTTTTTTTCACAGAAAGATATAGTTTTGTTATTTTTGTGCTATTCTTTTAGAGCTGACGACGTCAGTGGTCACTGATGCCTGCAGTTGTTTGAAAGCTAGTTTTTAAAGTAATTGCTCTTTTCTTCATCTGCCACATTTAAAGCAAGAGAATCATGTTGATTGTAACTTCTTTCTAAGTGTCATAGTGAGCTAACTTTGTAGTACTTTATCTGGTTTGTTATTACCATTGTATTTAACATGGGTGTGGTTGATTCATTTACCTAGTTCTTCACCAGGCAATAAGACTAACTCACTGTATTATAAATAAATAGCCTGTCTACTTGAAGTTCTTCATAATTCCTTTTTAATATCTGCTGACTTGTGGGAGAGCAAGAGCAGATTCAAGACGATCATCAATTTCTGTGAATCATGTAAAGGACTGCAGTTGGAGCTGAAGCAATTACCATATGAGGTTCTGGCAAGAAACCTTCTTATTTAGAAATAAGAAAATGGGAGGGTTGTTCACTTTTTAGGCTTTCAGAAGTGTAAAATATTTAGGTTTCTCTGCCACTAGTGTTTCAAGAAGTTTATGTCCTCAGAGGAAAGAATGTGGGTAAAGTCTAGATTTATTTGTAAAGACTATTATGAAGAAAGCAAAAGACATATCTTTTCTCCCATCTTTTCTAAAGGAGAAACTAAAACTTCTTTATCAAGAAAGAGTCAATATCCTTGATGCTCAAATACAGTCTCTAAGGTAAAGTGAAATTTTTTTTTTTCTTAAAATGATCCTTAATAAATTATCACTACAAAGCAGCACGAATCACTCTTAATCTGAATTTAACTAAGAGAATGCCTGAATGTCTGAATGTTGCATTTTCTGATAGTGTCTTGAAAGCCAGTTTTCCACTAATTTTTCTCAAATATAAATGTAGCAAAATTGAATGTACTGCTACTTAGAGCAATAGTAGCAATATAAAATGCCTTATCCTTTTTACTCTCTTTCCTCAAGAAAACGTCATGTCTGTTAAGGTAGACCAACCTAAGAAAAAAGAGAAGTTACAATTTTAACTTATGTGAGGGCTTCCATAATTAGCTTCCTTATACTAGTAATTTATATTAAAAATTTTAGAGAAGCATACATCTAGTTTAGGCCACATAACTATTTTGGAGCAGGAAAACATAATTTTGAGGCATGCAGGCAGTGTTTCTAGCCATGTGACCTGCATAGCTTTAAACACAAAAATATTTGAAAGTAAGTCCTCATGCACTCCTCAAAATATTCAAGGCTTGAATAGGTAGCAAACAATGGAAAAACAGAGAAAGGCAACCACTTTAAGGATCTGGTTTTCAGGACTGAACTTCCCCCTGTACACTTGCATTAATGATACTGCTGCTGAATCTCTTTAATTATGTTTTTCCCTAAATAAATCGTGGTTTCACATATGTGAAAATGCTAGACTTTTCTGTCTGCAAAAAGAGTTATGAGTAGGGAGACAAGTTTAAATAATGCTCTCTGCATTATTTAAATAATGGTGAAACCTGAAACGTGCAAAGCCAGTTAAGTTAGTGAATATAAAGGAGCATCTGAAATTTTAGCTGTATAATCCAATTTTTTTTTTTCCCCCCTTGGCCTCAACTGTTATATTTACTCAGAAATAATTATTGGAGGCTACAGTTGTTTGAAAATTTCCTCAAGTACATTATTCGGCCTCTTGATTTCTCCTAAGAGGCATGATCTTGCAAACTGTAAGTTCTGCAAAGCTAAATTTTATTGAAGTGAGGAATTATATCGCTTTTGGTGGGACTATCTTTGCTTTTAACTTCAAGCATGTACGTATATAGGATTTGCTGATTTCTGTCTAAGGTTTTCCAACAATAGGTTTTGTTGCACCATGACTCTAAGGATATATGCAGAGCAAATTCTGTTCAGGATTTCGTGGATTATATTTAATAGATCAACTACTAAAATTGGAAAAAGTGCACAGAAGATTTTCCAGATGGAAATAAGCATGCATGCAGTGTATATATCATGTGCACAGTAAATCCGATGCAACCAGAATGTGTCAGACTTTCTATGTGAATGCTGCCCAGATGGCCTGCATAACAAACCAAAAGCTTTGGATTCATTGCACAATTTGTCAAATTGATCTATGTGTGCACAGTGTGCGTTTGTCTGGAACTTCCTGATGTTAACATTCCTATTGCTTGCGATCTCCCCAGCCTGACACATGCTTGGTAATTCTGGAGAAAATTCTTCAGAGCACCTGGTAAAAATTTGGGAGACAAGTAAAAAACTTAGCCTGTTTTTCTGCACGTTTGACCTCAAGTTTGTGTATATTTCTGGATCAGAGTGAATGTGCTGAATTCATTTGGGTTCTTGTCTGGAGAGTTGTGAATAAATATGAAGTTAGTGATATTATTATTAAAAACAACTGAAAATTGTTAGAGTATTGAAATATTTATACAGCCGATAGTGTTTTTTTCAAATGAATCTTATACTGTGTTTAGACAATATGTAAGCCTATGAGTTTTTCATCTAATAATTTTCTGTTTAACTTCAGTATTTTCTGATACTACAGGGGGAAGAAACAAATTAACACAGTATTGTTTTGTCTTAATAATCTTGATTGGGCAGTTCAACTGTTATCTCTGTATAAGTCTTCCTTAGCCTATTGAAATCTGTATAATAATGTTCACTACAGGGATTCTTACAGTTCTTTTTAGGTTACATTTGTAATTATGTATCATTTATGAATATAACTTGTAGAAATGTTGAATTTTACAAATAATATTTTTAAATTTTTCTTTCTAGAAAAGACCTTTCAGAATCTCAGAAGACATGCCAAGATTTGGAAGGAAGGCTGAAACACCAGAAGTCTCTCTTTTCAGCCAGAAGTTCTAGCCGGGTTGGTGGTCTGTGTCTGAACTGTGCCCAACACGAGGCTGTTCTTGCACAGACTCACTGTAATGTTCACGTGCAGACCATCGAGAGGCTCACCAAGTAGGTTGAGGGGTATGTGCTTTCTCAGTGAAAGTATGGTTGCTTACAAACCATTTAAGTCTCAATGTGTTGGGTTACATTCATAGACACGTGCACTTATGGAATAAGACACTCCCAAGCTGGAATCATAATGCTAAAATCAGTGAATGTAGGTCCCAACCACTTTGAAATCCACAATTGCTTTGCTACTTATTTCAATTGGGAAAGAAAGTTAGTCATTATCATGTAATTATGATACCTTGGGCTGACCAGATAATGAGACTGTTTACAGTTTCCTGCACTTTTGGCACAAACAAGTCCTTACTCTGTCAGCACAAGTATTATGGAAGTCCATGTATTTTGATCAACTATTCTTGCAAAAGTTCATTATCTTTCTGTAGTTGGAAGTTCTTCTGGCTCCACTTTCTTCTCCTTACATATGGGGAACTTTTCAGATACATCAACAATAGATCAGATGCTTAGGGTACAATGCATTTCCTACCTCAAACACCTGTAGTACTTCCTCCCTACAATAAGTCAGGGAAGAGAAGTTCTGTTGGTCAAGAATAAATAAAATTATCTACTGCAACCTTTTTTTAAAATTCCAGTTTTTATTCAAATTATTTTAAGAACACCAGCTATACAGGTTGAATATATGTAAATCAGAAACCCCAAAGCATTAAATTTTTTTTTCTTAAGCAATTCTACTAGTCAATCATCTTCAAAAAATTTTTCCCTTTCTACTTGCTGGTAATAACAATAAGATACTGAAGCTTTCTCAAAGTTTGTTAAACAGCTGTCTATTTATTGTCAGACATCTGAGGCTTCTTAGGATTTCTGAAGTATTAGGATGAGCCTGCCAGGGATGGAATAGTGGGTCAATTAGAAGCAAGGAGACTGAAGGGACATAGTACATATAGTCTGTCAAGCAGGTATTATCCATTCACACTAGATGGCTATTGCCAGGATTTATGTATTTTTTTCTGTTATCAAGTCCAAGAATTTTCTGGGAAAGCTCTGTTCCTGAAAAGTCATGTTTCAAAATCTGCTTTTGTAGCAAAATTAATTATTTGTCACAGATGTTGGAAAATATGAACAAATTGTAAATCAGTACATTCTTGTCCTCTTACGTTATAATGCCGTTTGAAATAAAAGATTTGAGCTGACCTCTTTACTTATCTTAAACCATTATTTCATTTGGAGGTTTAACAAAACCTAAAAGCTACCTCTACTTGTGATGCAGCTTATTAAAAACAAAGATATTTCAGTAGGAATTTTCAAAGGAACTTTGTCCAATTCAAAAATGAAAAGAAATTTCAAAATATGACTGCTAGTTCTCTGGCAAATACAAAAAAATGTGTTACCATTTCACACAAGAGGAGGAACACAACAGTTTTCAGCCAGAATCTCTAGCTGCACCTAAGCCACAGACAATTAAACTCTTACTTTAAAAGCTTTTAACGTATCAAAATAATGAAAAGATGAAGTTAAGTATTACAGTTTTACCAACTCAATTTCACCTTTTAGTATAGATCTTAGTGTCATAGTTAACAAAAGTTCAAAGGAGATGTAGAATCCAGGTGTCTCATTGTTTGGCTTAGTTCCAGTTTGCAGCAAATGGATATAGATTTTCATTTGATATATTTAGCAATTGAACCTAATCCTTCCTTTTATTATTTTTCCCTCTCTTAATGACAGTGTCACTCCACATTGCTTCAATTTGCTTTTTCAGAAAAATGCCTTTTTTCTTTTTCTTTTTTTTTTTTTTTTTTTTTAAGCATAGATCTCCATTTTGGTATACTAACAGAACATGCTTGGCTTCAGTACATTAATGATTGGAGATCTGCTCTCATTACTGACAGTTTTTCTAATGGTACATCCTTCTGAAATGAAGGACTTGTCATCAAGCAAATTATATTTTCAATATCTGCCAAGCTAGCACTACTCTCTCACCCTTAATCCATGAGTTTTAGTCTTGCTTCACTTACCACCCTTTGTCTTTTGTCTGTTAGCATTTTATATTTGGTATACCTGTTGTTTGGGGGTTTTTGTCTTACAAAAAGATACAAAAGAACTATCTGGGTTTGGTGTTTTTTTGTATACAGAGAAAGAGACGACTTGATGGATGCCCTTGTTTCAGTGAGACAAAACATGAAAGAGATGCAGCAAAGAGAATCTAATGCTTGTAAGCAAGTTGAACATGCTGTGCAAATGGCAGAAGAGGCTAATTTAGAAAAAACAAAGGTAAATTAATCAAGAAATTAGAGCTTTTGAGTGTTCAGATCTACTGCAAATATTAATTAGTTTTCATGCTAATGAGAGCAAACATGGGTAAGACCTTTGTCATATGTTGATATGATGTATATTTAAAACAACTGCACCATGTGATTTTCTGAGCAGCAACATCAACTCTGTATTTGAGTTCTTAAATTCTCATCAATACTGTAAGGAGTGTTGCATTTTTAAATTGCGATGTGGTTTCACAGTTAGGTGATATAAATTGAATTGCAGAATTTTCAAAGGCATTTATGACATGTAAGAGGATAATTTTCACACCACATTTCTGACCTACTCTGGAAAGAACAGGTAAAATGCTTACACACAACTATTTTTTGCCTCAGATGAGAGCAGTGCAAGAACTGATTAACTATCAGAGCTCTTTGAAGGTGAGAAGTCTTGTCTAATGCTACCTGCAGGAAGCTTTTGGTGTTATGTAAATAATAATGATAAAACCAGTTTTGATCTAATGCTTGTGTTAGCCCTAGTTCCATACACAATCAGCCTATATTGATCTAAATTATTTCCTTGATAGTTAGTGACATCTACTGTATTATTAGTGAATTACTATGGAATTGAGAGAGGGTTGTTTCGGTGTGGTTTGGTTTTTTTAATTTAAATGCAAACAAGATGGATATGATTGTTCTGCTGATCAAATTGGTGTTATTTATCCAGTGCTGTAAGAGTGTGTGCTTGTAGGGTATTGTGAAGTGCTATCTGTTTATGTACAGGGTTGAATAGTAGACTGGTTTTTTTCATGCTCCAAAACTGTTTTAATATGAAGGAACAAAAAAAATTTTTTTTTTACTTATGCTGCATTAATTTAGTATTTTAACATGTACTGATACATCGCTTGGTAAGTACAAACCATGCTTTTTTTTCCCAGTTCTATTCTACTCTTAAGCGCTTGATAACTGAAGGTCTTGATAACTAGTATGGAATCCAATAGAACAGTACACATAAGCAAAGTCAGAAGTTAACATATCAAGTTTGCAAATGCTATAATTGCAATTCCATCAGCCTGTTGACCCGAAGTCTAACCTCAGGTGCTTATCATTTAAAACCACCATTTCTTCTTGTCATTTGGTTGTCTGTGTAGTTTGCAGCCTCTTGCTTATCGCGTAGAGTAGGAAGGAGGTCTCTTATGGTTAAGTTTACATAGTTGAAGCAAAAACAGGAATAAAATTTTCACACAAATGTCATCAAGAATAATTGTTTGAAGTGCTCATTGTGTAGTCAGAACAGTGAAGCTGACACAATACACATTTCTTCTTGCAACTCCTTTCTTCTAGAGTTGCATAGGTTTAGATGTTTACCAAGCTACAGCAGTTTTATGCAGGCAATTGTTTGCTTATGTTGATGATTCTTTCCTACAGAACAGGATTCAATGCCATAACAGAGGGATTCTCTCACCATGGTGGACTTGTGATAGAGAAGGGACCCTGCAGAGGGTCCCACAGAATTGACATAGAACTAATGGAGACTGTTAGATCATTCTCTAAATAATTATGATTTAACTTGCTTCCTTCATGAACAGCCCAATGCCAAGAAAATTGAATGCAGGGGATTGGCTTTTAATAAAATAAACATAAGCAGTTAAAAAAAAATTAATTTGAAAATAAAGAGTAATAAGTTAGGTTTCCTAAAAGGAGGTTACTCTAGCTTCTTTGAAACAGAATATGCTGGATAGTAGTGAAATCATGAAATGAAATGTAGCATACTCATGGGCTGGCAAAGCTCCCTGCCTTGAATACTTGGATTTATGTGTAATGGAGTAGTGTATTTCTGATTTAAACTGACATAACACTCAAATTCTAGACTTTGGCAGAGATACAGCAGCATAAATTGATAAATATCTTCTTTTTTCCCTAACTTATTTAGAAGATAGCATTTTGAGAGTATTCTCGCACTTATGTTTCTTCTTTTTTGATAGAAAGCACATCTATAAGCTGTGTTTTAGCACCTCAGATTAAGCAGTACCTTTATGAGAGTTTTAGTAGAACTAATTTTTGACAAACCTGAAACTTACACAATTTGTAAAACTTTTTTTTTTTTGTATCTTTACTTACTGCTTTCAGGTTTCCTAGCATTCTGCACTCAGTAATTCACTTCATGAGGAGAATAAGTGGAAGTGCATGCATTTTATTAATTTTTTCTTCAGTTCTGCAGTTAGACAGTAACCACTGCATTTTCAAGGAGTCAAATATTGGAGGCTGATTGTAGTGGTGTGCATTCAGGAATTTAAATTTTAAATACAAGGCGAATAATCATAGTTTTAGAAGAACAGCTACTTATTTGGAAAATATACTTGGAAAAATGCTTCCATCTTCCAGCAGTTAAATTTCTCAATTACAGTTGGAAGTATATTTACATACAAACATATACATCTGTTTTCATTTTGTTAGTCCTATTCTAGGCATTAACACAGTAGGGTATGTATAAACGTATATATTAAAATATGACCTTTTAAATAGCAAGTTGGTTTCTTTGAACATATTAGATAGATACCACGTTTGTTTAAAAATTTTAAGTTTCTTTCACTTAGGAAAATTGGTTTTTTTAGGCTCTAGTCCACTGTGAGCAACTGAAAAGTGAGATGGAACGGCAGAAGAATTGTCTTGAAAAGGAGTTAGCTGCCCAGCTAAATAAGAGGACTGATGAAAAAGAAGCACTGCGGCAAGAAATGAAGAAGGAAAGGGAGGACTTGGCAGCAATGGTATGAGTTGGTTCTGTTTCTGTTTGTGTATTACAATGAGCATATCATCCTCTTTAACTTTGTCTTTCATTTTCAGTTTTGTATTTGAGAGCTCAGTAAGTCACTTCTACCATTCCTTTACAGCAGTGGTAGATAAGTGATCCTTTGAGTTTGAATAACTGAGTTTTATGCTATGTCACTGGGTTTTATGCTATGTCACTAGACACATACTAGGTTGTGGATGTTATTCACTTTATTTTAGTTTGCATAATATTTTTAAAGCACTTTGTCAAAGTAAGAAAGGGTTAAGTAACATGTAATGCAAGGTTTGTACCTAGCTCTTTTATAAAAATTGTTATTTAGTTTGCCAAGGCAAGCATTCAGGAGTTATCACATGTCAAATTTAGGATTCTTTGCTACTTTGATCTTACATACACATTAATGTTACAATATCATAATTTCAGAGTGATCTTATCATATGCTTAGTTTTCCCACCTGCAGAAATGTGTTGGAATCTCTTTTCTCACTTTTACTAATGTTTATAAACTTTCTGAGACAGAATCTGTCTTACCGTTTATGCTGCGACCATTGTGATAGTCTTGATAACCTTGTTTTAGACTTCTAGATGCTGGTGTCATTTGAGTATAAAACATAAGGGGTTTCTGCCCAATGGAGTCTACAGAGGAAAGCTCACACTAACAGCAGTAAGCCTGTGAGATGTGATAGAGGAGGCACTTCTAAAGTGATTGAAATGGGAAAAAATGTAGAGATAAATACTTCATGAATTAGTGGTTTTCATGCTTGTTTGATCTGCAACCTCTTCAACCATTTTGTGGTGGGGGGTTGGAAAAAATAGAGTGTGTTTCTCTCCTGATTGTAGACTTTTCTATATTTTGGGGCTCTTTTATAAGTTGTATGTCTTATTTCTAAAAATCTGGAGAGCACAGATTGAACAAGGTAAACTATTTAAGTGTGTTTAGAAAAATCCTTTGGCTCCAGTTCCAGATATAAAACAGGAATTAAGCACAGTGATAGGGACTAAGTGATATTTAAGTAAGTGAAGTGATCATCAGAAATCTGTTGCCAGGGAAACTGAAATGAAAAAAAATAACCTTGCACTGGAAACAATGAGACATTATTAAGCAATTCCTATTAGAAGTTATCCCTCTTATGAAGTTAGTTGTTTAGTTAGAGTTCCTTTAGAGCAGAGTATTCGCTCCAAAATAAAGTCTATTAGACAAGTATTTCATACTTTTTTTTCGGTAGAATATTTCACTCCATGTCATCACATTACTTTGTATTTTATCACCCACTGAGATGTGTTTTACTGGAACTGATTTCCGCTTTAAGTAGCTGCAGTTTTTTTGTCAAATCCTGCATATACATTAAACAACGTATAGTGACACTATATGGGATGACTTTGTAGAAAACTATGATCTATATTAATGATTTACACCTACATATGATTAGCTACTTTTATGTTTCAGGATCATGAGGTGTAGAAATAGTATACTGTGCATCAAGTCAACCTTCATATGAATATTTTATTGCTTACTTTATGAAATGATTTGTTTGAAGGGGAGAACTGGCATGATACATAAATCAGGTGGATGTATAAGGAGTGAAAAGTAGTTATGAATATATAATCCTCTAGATTTGGCTTTGAATTTCTGTAAGTTAACCTAGAACTGTCAGATACCATTATTTCAACTTATATTAGTAAGCTTCAGGGCTAAATAGCTGAAGGTTCACTGTCTCTGTTTTATTGTTACATTTTTTTTACCATTCAGCAAAATTTCATCTGAATTACATTAGAATTTTTAATACACTATTTCTGTATTGGTTTTGTACAACAGTATGCTGTGATCTACAGTGTTGAAATGTTTTCTGAACTTGGAATTTAATTTAAGGTCTCTGATTGCGATGACAGTTTTCTTTAGCTGGGGGAACATGATTTGGTTTAAATCAATCTACATAAGTATTGATAAGAAGGTGTTAAATAGTACTCTTACAGTTGCAAAACTAATGAAATCAGCTGCTTCTGACACTTTGTCCATACTAACAAGTCCTGGAGACTAGTCCAGTTAATGAAAACTTTCAAATAAACTACTGTATGATAACTTAATATTTTAGCCATTTTCTGTTATATTATTAATATGTAATATATTTTTATTGTACATGATTGAGTTTTTATTATGTTTTTAATGTTATGCATTTTGTCTACATACATGCATTTTGTCAGTGCTTCTGAGGAGAAAGTTCCACAAGATTTTGATCTGTGGTTGGTCAAATGGCATCATTACAGTTTTCTGGGATTTTTGCAGGTGACAGTCTTGTCTAAGGACGTGACCATTTTGGAGGCTCAAGTAGAGAGAATTACAAGGGAAAAGAATTCTCTAGTTAACCAGTTAGAAGAATCACAGCATCAGCGTGCATCTCATGAAATGGAGATGAATAAGGTAAGCACATTTAGAAATGAGTATTGAGCTTGATTTTCCTTATCATTGTGACCTGAAAGATGAGAATTTTTACTTTCTCCATTTTCTTCTGTTTTGGTAAAGAATGTGTGGTAACTGTAGACTTCATCTGATTATCCCAGAGGCACAGTTGTAGGAGTAAAAAGATAACATTTTCAGCCTGCCAAGTCACCTTGTGATGAAAAAGCTAACTTTTCTACTTTGCAGCCTATGCAGGTCACTAGTTAAAACTCTAATCCAGTGTTCCAGTAAAAATTGCATTTTGTCTGAGTGAGACAACATAGTGTCCTTAATTGCTACCTGTGGGACATGCAGTGCTAAAATAAAGGGAGCTGTATGAAATCACTGTATTTCAAGTACTTTCCTTTAGACTTTGTATGCAGTATAGTGCTTTAGTCATTTATATTGTTGGTATGCCTCTTACAAAGAGACTTCCTAGTTAAGAATTATAGCTTAACATCTATCTAGTGTAGATGTATCACTTTTGGGTGCTTTATTTTGCACATTTCTTAATCTCGTAGAATCTTCATGTGGGTCATAACATGTGAAAGAAAAAGCAATTTGTTACAGCCTCTTTAAATGTCTATATACCTTACCAATAACCCTAGGGCCCATCCTACCTCCCCAGTTGTTTATTGCCAGGATTTGAGGAGCATTACTTAATTAATTAATTAATTAATTCTTTGGACCTCTGGAGAGGTTTTCAGCAGTTCCTGTCTTCCCCTGCTGCCCTGGCTGATAGAAATAGGTGAAAGTATTGCAGAAGATTCACAGCAAAAAGTCATCCCAACTTACTAGAAACTTTAATTTCATTTCAAATGAAGGACAAATTAATGAGTATTTTAAGAATTTCAGAACGGTTTAATTTACCAATTCTGAAACACACTTCCGGTCTTTCAGGCTGGCTTCACAGCACCACTTACAGGGGTGAGGAAGTGGTGAAAGAAGCAGTAGGTACAAATATTCATTGGTCTAAAAAGAACAATTTTGTACCCTATTCATTTAAAGTTATCTCTCAGGAGAGTGATCCTGTGGTTCCAGTCCCTGCTTCAGTTAATATACAAAGTTGGATAGGTGGTCACCTTGCAATAGTCTATGTCTTGTTTTAAATGGCCTGTCCTGAGAGATTGGAAAACTTCATTTGTGTCCCTGTACTCAACTGAGAAGTCTCACAAATCCTGGAGGAACTTCCCAATCATTGAGCTGACAGGACTATGTGCATCACCCTGACATTTTCATTGGCTATGTAAGTGGCACCTGTGCTTGTGAATCTCACTCCTTGTTTCCAAACTTGGTTTGCCATTATTAAAAACAGCAAATAGCTATTTTGTTTTGAGTTTTATCTGAAATGCTTTTTTTCTTCATGCACAAAAGTCAGGGGAAGAAAATATGGAGTAAGGATTTATTTACTTCATTCCTGAGACTGAAAATCCATTATTAGGACAGCACCATCTACTGATTCTTCTGTGTTATTCACTTTGTACAGTGTACAGAGGAGCTGAAGGCGAGGATTGCTGTATTTTTTTTATTTCATTCGGAGGAAGTGACATACTGCATTTTGTTACGTCCTTCATATGAAGGAGGAGGTAGAAGGCCAGGGTTTGCAAGCTGTGCAGTTGCATTTTAAGATCTTTTTCTTAGTTGCATGTGATATTTTAGTGTTTAAAAAATGCTTTAGAACTTTGCCATTCTTCAGAGCATTTGCTGCTTTGTGTTACTTGCAGCAGCTAAATTCACAAGCTGTCCTTTGAATTTATAAGTGATATTGCTTCTTAAAAGTTATGGCAATTGGTTTAGTTCTTTCCTGGAGTGATTCCATTGCAGTATGTATATTTACTTTTTCCCTACCTATTTTTTCAGAAGAAGGAGAAAAAAAAGTAGGACACAAAAAAAAAAAGAAGGGTAAAAAAAAAAGAAAAAAGAGCAAAAAAATGAGAAGAGGTATAAGACTGAAAAAATAGACATTAATTTGGGTTGTAGAATATGTGAGAATGTTTTTGAGAAGCATAGAGGATTGTAGCAGTGAATTAAAAGGGTGCACATTTAAGAAGCAAGTCTCCAGAAAGAATGTAAGCAAGGCAGGAAAGCAGAGTGAGTTGGAAAGAAAGTTGTCTAAGAGGAGCTGTGAGTAAATACTTTTGCATTCTCACTAAGGAATGTGCATGTATTTGGTTGGTTAATTAAGGTGAAATGAACAGATCTACAAATTGGAGGTGATGGCACAGGATAAGGACAAAAGGGGGACTGCTTATATTGAGAAGTGGAAGAATAACAACCCTGCACAGCAGTAAAGAAAGTTACATGGAAGGGATTGGTGACCTTTCGGGTTTGTTTTGGGTTTTTTTAAATTTCTCTTTGGCTTTCTCCTAACACCTCCCGAGGTCCTCTGAATTTGAGCTGCCAGGTAGAAAGGATTGTGAGGGGACAATATAACAAACACTCCAACAGCAGAGCATAATTGTCCTGTGTAGAAGTGATTTATTGAAATGTTGCTTTTATCCATTCCTTCTGGACCCTGTATATATTTAAATTAAGACATTATTTTTTAAAGAATTTATTTTCAGTTTGCAATAAGTTTATAGTGCTCTGATCAAACTTTGAAAATTATTGTGTTAACATCTAAACAATTTCATTCTTAATGGTGGAAAATTGGAAAGTTTAGAAAATACACCTTTATTTAGGAGTGTGATAGATACTTTACCTTTAGGGTTTGACATACTTTTAGGGTTGGCATAGACTTTCTTGAGATTTTACAGAGGATGAGAGAAGAATATAAAACCAGCAACTGTAGTTTAACTGTATTTAGTGGCATATATTTACAACATAAATATTTATACTTAGCAAAATTTTGATCCAAATGTATTTGAATCTAGAAGGCACTGCGTATTTCAACATTAATGACTATATATAGAGTTCACATCCACCTTTTAATGTAAAAACATTTACCATTTGTAGACTTAAAATATCTGTAAATTGAAGTATGTTGCATTTCAATGACCTGTAGAGGGCACCAAAAGATCTAATTGCAAATCCTGGTCTATGGATTCTTCAAGCTACAGATCATGTTGTCTGTGTAATCTAACAGGTGTGTGGAGAAATGCGCTATCAGTTGAATCAAACCAAAATGAAGAAGGATGAGGCAGAAAAGGAGCTCAGAGAGTACAGAACAAAAACTATAAGGGAGCTTGAAATTAAGGACCAGGTAAGAGATAATACTGCTATAACTTTGCAGTTATTAGTAGCCTAAGTAGGGTTATTTCAGAAGCTGGAATGATTCATTTTTCTAATAGTGGTCATTTATTACTGTTAACTGGTTTCTAAATTAATGGCAAAAGGCCAGCTTTTACTGCTAAATAAATACCTCTTGGTTATCTTAATCTTGTTTTCAGCCCTAGTATGTTCAGTTTTGCGCATCACTCATCCCATGCTTTCATAAAGAATTACTCTATCATATATATTCATACAAGCTACTTAAATTCTATGTACTGTATACATATGTTTATACACTTTTTCTCACAAATAAATCCACATATAATTACCTGTACATGCAGCCTAACAGAACATGAAAGACTCTAAGCATAACCTAATGATACCAAAAATGAAAATCATTTATCTTCCAATTTCTTTAAAGATTCAAGGTTAATAAATGCTGGGATTCATGGAAAAGTTTTTAAAAAACCAAAACAAAAGTAACCTTCTAGAAGAAAATAACTGTAGAAAAATTCCACTTGGCATTAACTGTTGCTTATCTAAAACTGGGTTTTATAATAATACAAAAAACAAGATATGCCTTACAGGTAGTCTGCGAGAAAACATCCCATGCAGTAAGAAAGATTATTAGAGTAACCTGCAACATACTTGGCAAACAGCTTGAACAGGTGTAATCTGCATCTTTTGAAGTACCCTTTTTCTTGAGGTTCTATCCATTTTTCTCTAGGACTTCAAACTTTCTGTATGCCTTCATAAGTTGTGATTTGCACATGAGAGTGGATATCTTCTGAATACACAGATATATAAGATTCACATGAGAATGATTTTTTTAATATGCATTTTGTTATTTGAGCAGCCTATCCAAGAGGTTTTTAATCATTCTTTTTCTTGTAAATAACTGAACAAATAATTTCCTGCATAAGAATATATGTAGGGAAAAATGAAGTATTTCTAAAATTAAATTTTTATTTACCAGTTCCTCAAAAGCTTTATGGAGGTCAGTTTATTAACTTAATAATACAGTCTTAGTCTGGAAGCAATATTAATTCAAGTTATAATGAAAATATATGTAAAATCCAAAGGAGGAGCTTATTAGAGAAAATAACCCTTCAACATGTATAGAAAATCATACAGCACAGAAAAACAGAGGTCTTAAAGCATTCTCTTTTTTCAAGGTTTGCTTTTTTTTTTCACTCCTGCATCCTTTAGGCCTAGGGACACTGAAAAACAAAAAACAGGCTTGTCGTCTGTGTCTTGACAGATATCACAGATAAAAGAGTTGGCATAATCTTGGCATACAAATAAAACAGGATGTGTTTAATAAGATACTTGAAGAAGTATCTTGGATTTTAAATCCTGTTCTCCAACTTTCTTGAGGATTGCCTTTTGAACAAATTACAAAATTTAACAAAATATTTTAACCTCATGGAGTGACATACTGGTATTGTAATCAGTGTGGGGATTAATACACCAAAATCTGGTGATTTATAATTTGAGATAAAGTTAAGTGATGTGAGGGGGAGTTCCTATCAGCAAAAATTATTAGCTAATTAGATAAAGATTAGATATTCAGTAATTATGTAATTATATTCTTCAAATATGATTGTTGATTCCTCAAAAAAAGAAAAAGAAGCAATTTTGAAATTCTTAGACTCAGTATCTAGTAGCTGTTTTATAGCTGTGGCTCTAGTAACCCAGAAAGTTCTGTATAGGTCCTAGTATTATTTAACATGTTCAAAGGCAACCCAAGAAGAGTGTTAGTACGTTTTTGCCTTGTTCTGTTGTTGCTGGTTGGTTACGGTTATTTTTAAATCAAATTTTAACAAATTTTAATAAATCACTGCAAATTATTTCTTTTTTTGTTCTTAATGAAAATAGTTCAATCGCATCTAGCTTTGTATTTAAAGAAAACTTGAAATGTTTTATCTTATATGGCACTGAATAGCAAACAATAATTGTTCTTTGGTCTCTCAGCCATGACCTGACCTTCTGGCTAAGAGACAGAGCTGATACCTTCCTTGGCCACCATCTGTTCATAATAAATACATATTTATTTTTTTAAAGTAGAGAGACAATAATGTATGAGTATTTTCGTGCTATTCTGTATTAAATGATGCTTTTTTTTCTGTTTTAAAAGCAAAGAATCATTTTCGGATTGCCTTTTAACATACTGAGAGTGAGTTTACTGTTTCTTGAGGTATAATTGTATTTTTAATTGTGCTGTGAATAAATGTTAGTTTTGAAGATTTTTTTAGTTTCTATATAGTGACTTTTTAAAAGGGATAAAATTATTCAGGTGTGTCAGAATAGGCAGAGATCCCCACATGTACAGTTACAAATCACGAGACACATATATTATATGTCAAGTAAATACAGATTCGTATTTATCACATGCTGGTATTTATAAAGCCCTTCAAAATTTAACTTATTAAGGAAACTTAAAGGGAGTATATATATTTGGTCTTATTCTCTTTTATCCTAATTTTTTTTTTCTAACTTTATTGTTCAGTTAGGACTAATACCAATATATCAATATTTGTTATGACTACCTGTTATTAATATTTTATATTAATATTTCTTTAAAATGAAGAAGCAGTGAGCAATGTTACCATTTAAATTGAATGCCTGTTCTGTAATATCATCCATCATGATCCTGATTAACATCAGGATTATGGAGGAAGGTGGAGGGAAAGACATGTACCACACAGTTTCTCTACACAAAAACCGCATCTGTTCATCTGGCCCGATGTGTTGTAAAGTAGCATAACCTACTGCCCTCTCTTTTTCTCTCTCAGCCCTCCCATTGTGGATGTAGCTGTGCTGAAATAACAGTGCATTACTTAATACTTTTACTGCTTAGGAACAAGCTTTATAAATTATACGAATATAATGCCTTCATGGCAGTAAACTGTGTCCACACTAGGGGTTGTACTAGCACAGCTATATCAGAGAAGTCACGCCCTAACCTAAATTGCTGTTATTAGAACAAAAATTGTGTGGCATATTTGACACAGCAGGGCTTCACTTTTATAATACTTTTTTTGTTAATTTGTAAGCACTGCATGGCATAATTTATGCATTTTTAACAGAAATCATACCTCTGA
The DNA here is from genome assembly GCA_013400975.1 of Atrichornis clamosus. Classification (NCBI taxonomy): domain Eukaryota; kingdom Metazoa; phylum Chordata; class Aves; order Passeriformes; family Menuridae; genus Atrichornis; species Atrichornis clamosus. The sequence goes on from WBMZ01013909.1 coordinate 134,359, forward strand.
CACACTATGAAATTGTTCTTCAGATTAGCATCAGTTGTTCTTTTCTGCTCTACCTTATAAAAATAAAAATGAAGCTCACTGTTAATAATTTGCTTTCTGTTTCTCTGAAGTAATTTATATTTGGTTTATAAAATCTTGCAAGCTTCAGCATGTAGAATTGAAAACAGTTTTAAATATTGGCTTTTGCAGTCCAAGCCAACTTGGACATCATCCTTATTAGATAGTTCTTAGCACTAGCGTTGCTCCACTGGGAGTTTTGGTATCCTAGTAATAAAGTAATAGGACATGTTAAATTCACCTTCAGAAACTAACTGCAGCTTTTAAATTTTGTTTTACTATGTTTTGCAGAATCAGATAAATACTTAGTGTAGAAATAAATCCAAACTGGTAATCTTAACCTGTAAAAATGTCTTTAAATTTGGGCAGACATAGTTTGAACTGTGGGATTACGGAATTCTCCTGCCTACCTTTTAGGTGACACAGTTAAAAGCTCCAGAAATACTATACTAAAATCCACAGATTTTTAAGAGTTTCCTGCATGGCAGTTCATGAGCCCAAATAAAAAGAGGTTGGAGACTCACTGACATGCATAACCTATACAAATAGGAAGAGCTACACACCAAAGTATTTTTGCGCAGTATGACAGAACCTAAATGATGCCTCTGTACATTATAGACTGACAATTTTGCAGACAAATAAAAATCTGGGAAAATTGCAGTCCAAAAGCATTTTGCCAAAGGGTATTTTGGGAATGTTTATCTCATTTGTCATAAATCCGTGATTTATAGTAATCTAATTTAGACATTATAAGAGGAGACATTACTGACTCTGTCTTCATCAAAAATAATTCAGGCCAAGAATTTGGGTATATATCCTGGAACTGCTTCAGAGTGTCCTGAAGCAAGACCAGTAACACCTTCTGAAGACCCTGATTCACTGAAACGTCTTTTTATGAATAGATACCAAGCTTTCATGAGTCAGGCTTTAAAGTACTAGAGTTTTCACAAGCTGTGACATTCAGCATATCACCAGATGTTTTGGAACTTGCAAGTTTTAAAACTGGTGAAGATGGGTTAGGATTATGTGTTACGTGTATTCTTGTAACAGTACTATATCTGATATTGTTTCCTCATTAGTTATATAGATGCTCTGGAAGTTCTGTTTTGAAAAAGAAATTCCATTAAATCAGTAAACATGTACTTGAGTAATATTTGGCAGGGGGGAAAAACCCAAAATCCAGCAGATATCTTGAAACTCTTAGCATTCTTACCTGGTCTGACCTTGAGTATAATGACCTTAAAAGTAGCAAGGCCAAATTGCTTTTGGACAAGAAAGTATTAAGAAAATGTGATAAACTTTACTGTAACTGAACACTTTCTAATGAATCTTTTTGGTTTTGGGGCATTCAATGCATTAATTTGAAAATGGGTAAATAAGGAGTATAATGACAGTACTCTATGATATGAATTTTCTGGCCTGCTCAGGAGGAACATCTTCTTTTTTAAAGCTGAACCTACTAGCTCATCTCAAGATCTTTGAGGAAGACATTGACCTACAACACTGCAATATATATCAAAAATGTTAAATTACAATTATAATATGTCTGCTGCTGCTCTGCTATGGCATTGCTTTCCTCTGTTAGCCATCCATTCCTCAGGGATCATCAGGATATGAGCAACCTTCATTAAATTCTGTCATGTTTCCTTGAGAAAAATCCTTGGGACTAGGATTCCCAGTAGTAGACTTTTCTGTATGGACTTGTCTGAATTTTTTGTATAGGTCTGCTTTCCCTAAGCATCTGGCCTGCTAAGAGGAGTAACACAGTTGATAATCAGGACTTTATTGTTCATAGGTGTAGTTGGCCCATGTAACTTTGATCTATGTTCTGTCATCGAGAGTGATGTCACCCCATAGTATAGGGAAAGAGAAAATCGTTTATGTGCATTAAACATTATTCAAAGTAGGAAAAGAATTGTACGTCTCTTGATATACTGGGTATACATAGTTAAATAAATACTTGTTTTCTGTTGGTTTTTTTTTTTCTTCTCTGACTAGAAAAAGTGGTTGTTTTATCAATAGTCATTGTGTCAACAATCAGAAAAAGAATGTAAAAGCCCCTATCACTTATCATTTGCTACTGCATAGGTTTTCTTTCCAGCTATTCCTTAATGCTGTCCAGGAAGAAAGAACCAATTCCACATCAGTAGTCTTAAATAGTGTTTGAAAGGATGAAAGGAACAGGTTTTGTTCTCTCCTGTTTTTCAATAATGAAGTAGGAGTAATCTTCCCCTTCCTTCTTTCAACATGCATCCTTCCTTTTCTGAAATTTTTATCAGCAAGTAAACCATATATTTTGCACCGCCCCATTGTCCCCCATCTCCCCACAATGTGCAATCCATTAAAAAAAAATCATCTTGTTCCACAGTGAACAAAATCATTTTCTTATCTCTGCTGGTGGCTGCTGAGCTAATCTGTAGTACAGCAATGTTCTCTGTTAAAATGTGACTCCTAGTAATCTCTATGGGATTGGAAGTTTTGTTCCTGAAATAGTATTGCAGTTCAGATAATCTGGCAAATTAAAAGCAAATATTTTCATGTAAATGATGAGGTAAAATCCTTGTATAATATGTTTCAGCCATTTAGTCTTGTCGTTTCCCAGGATATTTATCCACAGGGACCATGTTGCTATTCAAGAGTTTGCACAAGGACAGGCCTTTAAGATTATTACTTAATTAAAAAATTTTGTGTGTGTACTCATGAATATATACTTTGCAACATAATTTTCTTCTTGCCCCTGCTAACAATTGCAGGCAAAAAGTTTGCTTCGATGAGATTTAAAATGTGTGCTGCTAAGAGCATCCACCCTGCATGCTACTCCCATGAGGAACTTTCAGTGCTGCTTCTCTTCCTAGCAAACTGCAGGGTCCCATCTCTCTTCATTCTCAGTCAGCTTGGAAGCAGAAGGTTTGTGGCTGATGACCTTTGCGTAGGTGATGGCTCTCATCTTGGGGCTCTGCCTTTAAGTGGAGCACACAAGGTGTGTGTAGTACTGCCAGGCGCTGTTACACTTCTTTGCAGTACAAGTGACAGAGTGGTCACAAAACTACTTGTCTTTGAGATACTCAAGAGTCCCTCCAGATCAGGTTAGGATAATAGCCACCCAAGAAATTACAGTCTGCTTTGCTTATCTAGGCTATGTCTTTGCTGGTCCCTATGGTCTCTGGAGATCAATTGATTTGTGAGGCAGCCACACAGCAAAAAACTTTTCAAAGGAACCATGTGCATTTATTGGGGTTACTTCTCATGTTTCTGCTCAGGTTACTTGCCCTTTGTGTCAGGAAAGGTTTTTGGATTCCTATTTTGGGCTAAATGATTTGTAGAATTTGCATTAGTCTTGTGGTTTTTGTGAATTAGCCTCTTAGAAAGAGGTAGTCTTTGTGAACTGTTTTAAGCCTTGTGTACATATTTGTATATTCTCACAGCTTTATGATAAATCTACTTCCAGAAAGGAAATTTCCCCTTTGAAACCACATGTAGTTTTTGTAAGTGCTTTGTGTCCTCATTCAGATTTGAATGGGAAGCAGCAGTAATTCATATAGAGTGCAAAAGGGAGAAAGCTTTTGTTGGGATGTGGTGGGGGGTTAACCTTGTGATGGCCCTAACTCTCTTTACAAAGTTGGATAGTTCTTCAGGTGCAATATGCTATGTCAGATGGCCATGCCTGGGAGGTCTGAGGTTTAGAGACCACTCTGAACCTAGAGTTGCTTGATTGATACCGAGATTAGGATAGAAATGACTGCAAATAACCCCTGCTGCATATGGACTGATAGTAAACCAAGTGAAACACTTGAAACCTTGCTACAAAACCAGTCTTGTTTTGCTGGGTTTTTTAAATAATAAAATTTTTTTTAAAAACTAAAAACCAAACAAAACCCAAACAAAACAAACAAACAAAAAAACCAACCAAACAAAAAAACCAAAAAAACCCCCAATTAATTCTGTCCTTGATTAATTAGGAATTAGGAATCAGTGTATTGAGAGTGTATATCAGAGTATATCAGAGTATTGAGATCAGTGTTAAATAGTGCAAACATTTCCTGTCACTGGTAGACATCGTATTTAAATGTATGTGAATGGCCATACTGGGGGCACCTCTTTGAAAGATCTTAATTATAGCCTTGGTCCTGTGCACTATCACTGGTCTTATTGCTTTGAAGGGCTACTTTAGTAAATGAAGCTAAGCTCATGAGCATCATGGCCTGTAAAGTGTATTAATTTGAAGTATATGTGTTTTTATAGATGTTGATTGCCTTTGGGGAATGTACCTTCAAATACCAACCACCACAGGAATTGTATTTCACTTTTGATTACTTGATATCTTTTCTTCTATTTTTGGTTCTATTTTATGCCCCTGTCATCTTTTAATAAGGGTGGTGAATGAAGTATGAAACAAAAATACCTATTGTAAATCACATAAATATTTTCCTCCCCAGAATTATTTTACTGCAGAATTTGTTTTTTAGGTTATACTGTGTATTTTCTTACCTGATGTGTGAACATACTGGTACAACAGTGAATGTCATAAATTACTTATGAATTAATTTGGTTTTGGATTATTTTTCATTTAGTTAAAAGTCTCCTAAAGTTGTTTTTGCATTTTCTTCAGAGTACCACTTCTTTTATCACCACTTAATCATTCTCATTCGTTAAAAAAAACATATTTGTCTGTTCTGTCAGTTTGCTGCTATTTAAAATTCTATGAAAAACATCTGCTAGTTTGAAATTTAAAGTTGTATTTTTTGCATACAATAGAATCAGCATCAGTATGAAAAGAAATCATTATTTTAATCTTTAATTTTACTTGTTTTGAATGAAATTATTTCATTTGATCAAGTTTTATAGAGATAGAGATGTCTAGTTAATTAAAAAGCACATTTTTGCAACATGCATAAGTATTGTCAGGGGAAGATAATTTCAGATAGGTTATGAAAAGGATATTTGAGGATTGATTCAGTGTTTGAGAAATCTTCTTTTATGTTTTCCAGTAAGTTGCATTTATGTCCCTGAATGAGCATCTCCACTGTGTTCCCCTAAAAATGCTTTGTCAAAATCTGAAGATAATTTTTAAATACATCACAAACTAATGAATGAGAAGTGAAACATTTAAGTGTTTCAGAAAAGATACAGAAGGGTCCTAGATGCCCCAAAGTAGAAAACTTAAAATATAAAAGGTGGTTGATGGTAATACTGAAAAAAGAATAATTGATTTAGAATAAAATTTTACTGCAGTGATACTTCACCTATGCTTCATTTTTAAGTCAAACTTCTTTCGTGTAACTGAACTGAATATGCATGCGGCATGGTGTTAGTGTGTTTCAGCTTACTAATAGTGGTATTTCTCCTACTGAGGTTTAGCCTGCCATCTTTCCATGGCAAAGTGCCTGTTGATCTTCCTGGGAGTTTGGGCAACTGCAGAGCAAGACATATTAAATAGTACTTTTGAAATTATGTGCAGAAGTAATAAGAACATTAAAGTTGCAGAGTTAAGCACCAGAAGTTGCCTGTTCTAACCTTAATGTAGTCTTGTTGTACGTATACATTATGATAATTCTGTTCCTTGTTATACTGAAAATCTGTTTCAGATTTTCTTAAACGCAAGATTGTCATCTGTCTTTTTGCAGTTCTGTGCTCCATCTCTTGTCTCTCACATACATTGAAAAGTTAAGTACCTTGAGGAAATAACTTTCTGATCATGTGGTAAAAAGCTGTATCACAGGTGATAGGCACTGAGGGATCAAATTAACACTGCATGAGAAACAGAGCTGTCAGCAAAATGCTTTAGTTGGTGGTTTATTTCTGTTTCTGTCCCTACAATTACACTGGGGCCTGGATAGCAGCTACAGAACTGCTCTGCTGCTTTCTGATAGAAAAATGGTAACTGAAGTAACACAAAAATTAGTCTGAGTCTGAGTAGTTTGGGTAAAACACTGCTGGTAAGGTTCCCTGCAGGAAGAGTGAAGAAGATTCATTGATTCTGTAATTTCTCTGTAGATTAAATCCTGTTTATATTGTGATGACCTAATGATGGACTAGACTTGATGTATTTCAGAATTCAGGATAGGGTGTATTTGTGAGACTATTATTGTTGGCAGGAGAGAGAAAAGTTTTTATTGTATGAACATGGCTCAGGTTCTGAGGGTTCATATTTCAAACTATTATCTGAGTTTTTAAACCAAAGTATCATGTAGTGTTCAGAGTATGGTCTGTTTTCAGCCTGTTAATGTGGTGTGGTGTGTGGCTTCTAACAAATTATTTTCAATGAACATTTTCTGGTGTTTCAAAAAGAATAATTCAGTTGATAATCCTAAATATAACTGGATTAGATGTTTCTGAGTTGCTGTTAGCATGTTTTCTCAAGTGGCATTTTTCTGCCGTCCCTTTCTCATGAGGTTGTCTGGTCATTGCCAGAATTCTTGTGTAGAATTCCTACTCTTCATATAGCTCATGCTGCAAGTACCTCCAGATATTGGTATTTTAAGATGTTTATGTATATCTGTTTATACCTACACGTGCACAAACACATGTACACATGTACATGAGTGTGTAAAGGTGCTGGTACTGAATTTTGGAATTACTAATTGACATAGCTCAAGAAAAATTGTTCTTCAAACCCCATGTTTGCTTTCTTGATACTTTTAATAGAAATTGTAAGATACCTGTGAATCTTGAAAGATCCTGTCATGAAATGACACTTCCCTATCTGAGAATTTCCTCCTGTACTTTCATGACAACTGAAATCTATGGATGTGTTCTTGGGTTCAGCCCTGAAGGTTCAACATCTGGCTGATGGAAACGAAACATTTTCACCAGAGGTTCTTGCACTTGGAATTTGCTTCCTTCTGTGGGTCTGTGTCAAAACCTGACTGAGCCTGTTTAACTCGAGGCAGTGGTGTAAAGCCCATCTGTTCCTTGAAACTTTTCCCTGAAGCAGCGATCTAGAGTGTATTTATGTTCTCAGCTGTGGTTGTGCTTTTTTAAAGTACTTAGTTGATGCTTTTGGACTAATTTGTGGTTTGGGTTTGTTTAAAGGTACGCTGAATTGATGTATTTTTAAAGCAAATTTTAGGAATTTTGCAGAACTTCCCTATCTTTAACTTGTAAAGACAGTGAAAAGCTCATGTCCCTGTTTACTATGAATGGAGAAATAACATTTATGAACTGCTACTGTTAAGAATAGAGACACTGAGACTTCTATTTAAAATATGCAAAAATCTGTCAAAAGTGAAAATGCAAAGCATATGTAACTGAATATCTTTGAGCACCTGATTTTAAAATATTCTGTCAGTGTAATAGGTTGTTACATACTTTAGAAGGGAAGAGCATTAACGATTTTGTAGATAGTTTTACTATCTTTGCGTTTGAACTTGGAATTTCAAATTTAATTTGGTAGGAGGTCCATGTAATAAAGCAAGGTGACATTTAACTTTTAATCAAAATTCAACTTCTAATCAAAATTTCCTTCAACCTTTGCTGAGTGTTCTTGGGGGGAAAAAGGTATACAGTTAACTAACTGGCAAAATTTAAAAATTTTTAAAACCCCAACATTATGAAATGTTTTTCTGGATTAAGAGATTGTATTTGTCTGACATCATAACAATGTAAGTAGTTTAGGTTAACATTTTTATGGGAGGAAAAGAGACAACATTGTTATGAAGGTGGTTCAAATGTAAATATTTGGACAGAGTTGCATTCATTTCTTGTTGTCGGACATTTGAATGAATAATTTCATTAATTAAAGAAGATACAGAGTCTTGTCTACATGAAGAAGCTATCACAAATAATCTATGGTATGAATTTAAAGTATAATAGCTATTCAGCACAACTCCTTATATGAACAGTTTTATTCTGTACTACAAATGACCTTTCACAGTTTAGTTGACTGAAAAACTTGCAAGTTCCCTCCAGCCCCAATGACAAATAAATATTTATGTAGGGAGTTAGTGCAGAACAGTTACCACATGATAAAATTATATTGTCAACTTATTCTGTACTCTACTGGCCTTCTTAAAAGCATCCCTAGGACAAAGTATAGCATTGTTTTGCAGATGTATTCCTTGTATGTTGTATATGGACTTAGAGCAAAATACATTATTTCTGAGAATTTTTATGGAAAATGTTTAAATTGCTGACAATATGAGATAACATTAATATGCTTCACTGGAATCAAATATGCTGGTTGTGCAAACTTGACTATTGTTATTTGTTAAATAAATTAATAGACTCATCTTTAGTTGACTTTAGTTACTATGTTGACATATAAGGACTAATGATACTAATATAATAATAGAACTAACAGCAGCTGGTATGTTTAGAGTTCAGATATAAGTCATAAATTACTTCTTTTCAATAATAGTAAAATCAAAAAATTACCTTTATTCTCTTGTGTAATACTAAGTGACAAAGCTAATTGCCCACTTGTCATAGGTTATGTAATAGGCATTAAGAAAATAAAAATAAATTATCACAAGAGCTATCTTAGGTCAAGCACATTCTGAAGATGGCCACTGTTCCACTGCCTTTCTGGCTCTCTAACACAGTGAATATAGGCCACAGATATAGAGCCTTCACATGAGAAAATTGGAAAATATTTGAATGCCTGTTACTCTAGAGCCACATGAACACAATAACATTGATTGTATATTAGTGTATTTAAATATGATAAACATTTTGGCTTTTCATAAGAATATATAATTTCAAATACTTTAATTTGCTTGTTTTGTAGTTTTTATCAAGTAACTACTTTTGTTCAAAAAGAGAAGTATGCATTATTTTTCAGGTGCTTTGATCACACCTTTTTGGCTTAAAATGTATCGCTATGTATTTCTTAAATATACTTTCTTTGGTTCTGTCATTTTCTAAGAAAATAGAAAAACTGGGATTAGAGCTGAATGGAAACAAACAGCGTTTGGAACAAGCCCAGCAGGATGTGACAGGAGCCAGAGAGGAGTGCCTAAAACTGACAGAACTGCTGAGTAAATCTGAGCACCAACTGCACCTCACCAGGTACCCCTTATCCTATTACATGCTGTAGTACCAATTTCATTCTGCTAATTTTTTGCCACAGGCTTCCCCACAGTTGTTGTAGATACTAGCAGTCACTGACTGCATGGGCAGTCCTCAGTCATGTTAGAAGTGGAGATTTGAATAAGTGAGTTTTGAACTATAATTTATAGAAGTCAATTACTAGTGTGTAGAAGAGGCAATGCTCGGCTCCGGTGATGAGGTGCTGTGCTTTTAGGCAGGCAGAAGAGCAGGGGAGACTGCAACTGCATTTTTTTTTCCTGTTGCTGTGCTTGGTATGACAAATAGATTTGAAATATTGTTTGAGACTGTCGTGTAGAGCAGCACCTTTAAGCACAAGAGTTCCCAGATTAATAACCTGAAATTTTTTTCAGCAGAATGACCAGGAATATATATAAATGAACATAATCTGGTCTACAGGAGGTAAGCTCAAGTATGTGAGGAGGGTGCTTAAGTCTCTTGCTCAATGAAGATGGGGTACAATGCAGTGTGTGATGAGGGACTTTCCCTGAACATATTCTATCCTTGGGTATGGTTCCCAATGCCATTTACTGCACTATTCCTTACACTTTTCTAGAAAACTCCAGAAGGCTGACATGCCGATTACCATTGCAGCTTGAGTTTTGGTAACTGCAGAACTTTTTCCTTTTGCCTCGGAAAATGCTGTTGTCCGACAGTTTGCAGGCTTTCGGTTGTGTGTGTGGTTTTTGTTTTGTTCCATTGTCCTTCACCCCCCAAGAATGAATATCCAGAAACAAATCTGACAGCTTTTACTCAGTACTTAAGAAGAGAAGTTAAGTTAGTTTAAATTTTTCATGGGGGGAAAAAAAATCTCAGATTTTTATCACTTAACAGAAGTCTGTGTGTTTATCCAAGTCTTCTACTTTTTGGGCTTTGTGAGAATTCTGCCATTGAGTAAATGGAAATAAAATAGAGCCTTGTCTAAACTATTAAATTCAATGAATCATTTTTTTATTCAGCTAAATTTCTGTGTAATTCAGAGCACGGTTGTTTAACAGATGGAAGAAAGTACCACTCTAACAGCCTGTATTTAGAGAAAAAAATATGCTAGAGGTTAATGAACTTGAAAAAAGTTTTGGGTGAGTTGTTAAGATATCTAAAGTTTGGATTTAGCAGAACTTTATTAATAATGATTTGTTGTGATAGTTAACCAAATGGCTTTACCACGCTCCTTTTAGCAAAGGCTGATTATATGCAATAAAGCTCTAGATATCTTGGAGGAAATCTGACTAGCGAATTTATATTTTTTTTTTTGTGTGAAAATACTCGAAAGGTAAAAATGAGACTACTGAAGACTTTTACATAGCAAGGTAATTAAAGCTGCATACCTAAAATGCAGATGATTCAGGTAGCTTTTCAGTGTGTGGTTTCTGAGATGCAAATCACTGGAGGCTGGGAACAGTATTTTGGGCAAGTAATGCTCTGTGCTGGCCCTGTTCTCAGACAATTTCACAGACACCTGCTTTTTGAGACAGATGCTGAACTGCCACGGCTTCTTTGACCTAGTGCAGACGCTCTTCTGCAAGGTTCTAATCTCTTGAAGGGTTTTTTTGTGGGTTTGGGTTTTTTTTGTGGGTTTGGGGGGTTTGGTTGGTTGGTTTGGTTTTTGTTTTGTTTTGCTTTTTTGGATTTGGTTGGGGGTTTTTTGTAATACTTTGTGTTCACATTTGTCTTCTCCTTATAAAAATTGAAATATTTTCTATGACATGTATTTATTGGAAAAAATGTATATGTTGAGGTTTGGGAAATAGGTTCAAATCTTCCTCCTTGACATTCCCCAAATTCTGTAGCGCTATAGATATTTGTGTTCTCTGTACACTTGGAGTGTCTGTCTACTTTCCAGGAATAGGTTAGGTGATACTGCTTGAAGAACAAGGGGCAAAAAGAGATGAGTAATTCGTTGCTCATGAACTGCTACCTGTTTTCCCCTTGAACTTAAATTGCTAGGGCAGGGTTTGAGATGTTCTTGCACTCATCTGTTTTCCCTGAGTTGCAGAGGAAAACAACCGCTACTGAAATGAAACTTGTCCTTAGTCTGTACTCTTTTTTCCTCTCAGCTCGCTTCCTGGCAGAACAGGTTTTCTGTGTTAGTGAAGGTATAAAAGTTACATGTCTCTAGTGGCATTAGTTTTGCATTTTGAACTCAGTATGTTTTTCATGGATTGGTACATCTATAGTTGTTGCACGTAAATTATATTCACTTACGGTTTGCCTTCTTTCATTTATTCCCTTCACCTCAAATGGCAACTGTGTCAGTGAAAATACTTGAAGGGTAGGGGTAATAGCAGTCCTATGGGGGTTGTAGACTCATTCACTGGTGCTTGCCAAGGAAAACAGATTTTAAGCTCTAGAGTCCTGCCTGTGGGAGGTTGCTGCAGAAATTGCACTGATTTAGTGCATCTCTTGGGTATTCTGGCCTTGGCCTCGTCTTGCTGATTCTCTTCTTTTCAGGAGAGGACCAGCTGGTTCACTCCAAGTCTTCTCACAAGCTGGAGTTGAGGGAGGCCTGTACTGCTGTTACACCATTGTGGATAGTCTTTCTGTTGCCTTGCATGACCTGTCTGTGCTGTTCTGGCAGAGATTAGAGGTAGCTGAGGAGACACAGAAAGAATTCTTTGTTTTGTATGAATTACTGTGTTACTAAGGAGAAAAGTTCTTCACTAATCCACTGATTCTAAGTTTGGATATTGTAAATAAATAGGATTATAAAATGAATACAAGAACTTTGGATTTTAATATACAAAAATGAGACGATAAATGTATATGAATGGATTAAATGAGAAAAAACATGCAGTCTGTGTCATAATGAGAAAAGAAAGTACTCTGCAGAACAGCACTCTTCTCCAGGAGTCCCACTTCTTTGCTGCATCCTAGTTTTCAGACACCGTTGATTGATTACCAACTAAACAGCTTCTAAGTTAACAAAATGTACTTGTTAAAAATGAAGAAAAAAAAGGTTACAATTAGCTATTCTAAACCATTGCCACAGAGTTTAAAATTGCCTTTTCCTGTCACCTTTCTTCCTGGAGCAATATGTTGCTTAGAAATACTTGCTATTAACATGCATTTTCTGCTATTGAATCTAGTTAGTAATTCTAATTTGTATGTCTTCAAAAGACTGGGGAAATACAGAACTTTTACTGCATAGTTTTGCTTGTCAGTCATGTAACTTTGCAGATGTCACCATGCTATGAGACTGACCATGATTGTTTAAAGTTTTCTCGGGAGTTTCTTTTGCCCTAGTTTCAGCTTTGTGGTTATTATAATAGGAAAATCTTATTAAATTAGTTCTTAAGTCAATGTTAAACTGCTGCTACTTTGGCAAGGTTAGGTCTTGCTAATGAAGCTTACCTGAATCCATTCTTTAAAGAGTAGAAAACATACAGACCTATTGTTCTTAGTTAATGAGAAAATAGTCATTAAAAATCATGTCAATATGCTCATGGCAAAGATCATATAAAAGATGCAAGATGTTAACAATTTGCCCAGATTTTAGCATGCCATCTAATGTAATAAAATTTTTCACTATTTTTGCATAACAGAATCATCATTAAAAAACTTTCCTCTTTTTCTTTCAAACCAAATCTGAAGTTATTATTTGTTTCAGTTGCACTCAGATGTAGTTCCTGTTTATATATGCCAAATAAGTTAAATAAATCTAAAGAAGCAAAGGAATCATAGAATTTCAAAATTTTTTTTCTCTGTGTCATCATGAATTTTCTCAGGTGTGAAGATAGATGACTCAAGGTATTTTTGACTGAAATGTCATATGAAGTTTTATGGGAGATATAACTGAATAGAATAGAAGCAGATTTAGTTTAGTTTAAATTTTATTATTCTTGTTTGCTTATGTGCAACATTTGAAGCACTACTGAAGGTCAGCTTGTAGGTGAGGAAAAATTACTAAATTAACCCATGCTTTCAGGTTCAGGTGACCCATCAAGCTGCCTTAAATCCCTGTGTCACTCTCTTGAAGGACTAAAGTTTGTATTACAATGGGTCAGCAGGTGTTGTTTTTCTTGATTATTGTTTTTTCCCCATTATGTCATATTTCTTCTCTCCCCTCATTTTGACAGTGATATGTTCTCTAGAAAGCAGAATATCTAAGAAAGTGGCAATTGGGTTTCAGCAGTGCTGTAGCCATCCTACTGTGCATTGGTTCTTCTTGCTAGTTTCAATGGCTCCATTAAGTCTAATTTCTATTATAAGTATAATACATAAAGTGCATACCCTTCCAGGTTAATGTGGCATTATTTAATGTCTGAAGCTCTGGTACTGAGCTGTATGTAATCACCGGTGTTCCTTGTTAGAATTGCAGCCTGCCTCATTCATTGATTTCCCTATTTAAGCTATACTGTTAAATGATAAAATGTCAACTAACTTCTTGGTGGTTACAGACAGCCTTCTAGGGAGTTGCACAGTACTTAGTATTTATTGGGGTTTTTTTATTTGTTGTATCTATTAGTTAGCAGCATGCTTAATGCCGTGCTTTTCCCAGCAATTTTAGCACTTAAGAGTCCATCATCTATGCTGGAAAGGAGTTTTGGAGGAATGCTGTTACTAATATTAAATGACTGAGATATGCTTAATGTTCTCAGACTGACTGGCTGATGAAAGAACCAATAATACTTGAATTGGGGGTGTGGGGGGAGGAAGCAGAAACGAGGTGTAAGCAGTGATTGATTTCTAATTTTTTTATAGTCTGCTCATCTTGTACAAAACCTTTATTTTAAAATGCAGGGATGAGTGATAACATGAAACAACTCTGATAACTAATAAACTTTTTAGATTCTGCTTCATATGTTTACTTTTCATTAAATTTAGGGATGGTTGCGACTATGTTGTTATGATTCAGTCAACATTTATTTCTATCTGGTTTTCATATACAAAGGCATCAGGATGCCAGAAAATAAACTGTTAACGGAGAATTAACTTCTTTGGCACGCTTTCATACTTATCTTCCAAATTAAAGAAAATGAAATGGGCAGAAGCAGAGTGTAGATTACCTCCTTTTTGTCAAAAATGGTGGGAATTTGAAAATTAATAATAAAAAAGGGAACAGATGCAGTAACATGCCAGAGGGAGATTAATGTGGAGAGTAAAATCTGTGAGCAACAAAACTGAAGCAAACTGAATCAGTGGGAGGTGGTTGTACAATCAAAATCAGGATAAAAGAGAAATTACAAACAACCCTGCACTTGTCAAAGTAGTAGTAATGAAATCCTGACTCTGCCAGCAGCGAGAACCTGTGTTAGCACTTTGGGGTAAGGCCGGGAGCCGGGTGCCAGGTAGGAGGGCAGCGCGAGGCTGCTGGGCGGCAGCCATCGCGTGTGGAACAGATGGCGGGGAAAGCTGGCCGGGGAGGGGCTCCTTCGCAGAGCTAATCAGACAGTAACGGATAGGGCAGCTGGGAGGACTGACCACCGAGAGGCGAGCGGCGGGGTAGCCGCAGCCTTCCGCGATGTGTGCAGTGGTGTGCCCGGCGGCCGGAGAGAAGACCTTGCAAGGTCTTTTCGGTGCCGCAACCGCACAAAGTTGGGAGGCGGGCGGGGCCGGGCGCAGGCCGGCGGCGCGTCCCTCGGCGGCCTCCGCGGCGTCGACCGCGTCCCGCCTCAGCCATCGCGCCCTCTCCTTCTGCAAAAATACGTGTCTTTGCTCTCGGTCCTGCCGTGTGATGTGGTTACGTGGTTTCGTATTTTACCGCAGCAGTATAGCGAACGTAGAATTTGGCGATTGACAGAAATGCAAAAGCACGTGGGTGCGGGGACTGATCCAGGAAACCGATAAGGAAACTTTGCTCCCATTGAAAGGCGGGAGAGCTGTAGGTCGGCACCTTCCCACAGGGCTGGGCCCCTCCAATGAATGGAACCAGTTTTCTGATGTTTTATTTTTGCTCGGAGGAGGCACTTCCCTCCTCATAAATGAGACCTTGTGAGGAATGAATGGAGGTCCGAGCCTTCTGATCTTGAGTCACATGAATAATTTGACTCACGTAAGAAGTAAAGATCAATAGGATTTCTTGTGCAAGTAAGAGGTAGTCATGTGTGAGAGGATTACGAGGTCATGCCCCGTGTTGATGACTGTCAGCTTGAAAGAGAAATGAAAACAAAATTTTGTCGAGGAAAGGGGGAAATAAAATCCTGAAGTGTAGCAAGGGAGACCTGACCTATTACTAGGTTTGTTTGATCGGGATATGTGATACTCTTTTAGACAATTTCAACAAAGAAACCTACGTGTCCTGCATCTGCTTTTTGAACTTGTATATGTTTCATGTGCAGAAGGTTTATAGCTTGGCTCAATTATCCATTTTGAGCAGGGAGGGGAGGAAACATTACAGGGATTTGAAATAGGTGGTATAACATAGCCATATGCTATTTATGCAGCAGTTTCTGCAATAAATCTAATTTGGTGCTGTCATAAAAAATTAGACTTATTTGGTATAGCAGCACATTAGTAAATGATTGTGGTAGCTTTGAAAGTTGTCATTCACTCTGCTTTGCTTGCAATAGAACCTTGCAGAGCTCTTTCTTTTTTTTTTTTTCCCTTCCTTTTCCCCTAACAACTCTGAAAATTCTCAGTTCTTTGTCCTGCAGCTGTAGAAACTGCAAATATTTTCACTACTGAAAAGAAGGGTTTGCATTAAGGTAATTGAAGAAGGAGATGGAAGAAAGAATAGCCTGTATTGTTAACAATCGTATGAACGTATAGGTGAAAAAACCAATAAAGAGGTGGGGGATAAATTTCTCCCTTGCCTACAGGTTTTCATAGTGCAGCTGAAATTGTTTATCTGATTATACAGCATGTAGATAAATTAGCTGTTCTGCGTTATTATAGAAGGTAAAATATTTTACCTGCCATGATAAGACCATATGCTGCTTTATGAAGACTGATACTGAGTGATTTGAAATAAATCGGTTCTGTCGTCTTCTGGCAGTGCGTTGTAAAATTTTCAAAGCTGATATACTTTATGTCAAGATAACACAGAATTATTTGAATATCGTTCTGTTTAATATTTTAAGCATATCTAAGTGATTGTACAGACATATAAAGACTATTGATTAATTTTATAAGAGAAAGGAGGAAAATGTATTGAAGGAGTAAGGAACAAAGTCGTGTTAATTTTGAAAGTGTTTACTAATCACGTTTTTTCATTTTTAACAAGTTTTAACATGCTTGACAATTGTATTTATAGTCCTACAATAAATATTTCTTAAGGAAAAGGCAACAATACATTTTCAGATTTTAGTCTTAAATTCATCTAAATTTTTCTTCACGACATTTAAACTGCAACTGGTCACATCAATGATCACATCAGGCTGTTGAGGCAGCCAAATTGCTGATGCATGTAGAGCGTGGTTCAGGAGCAGTGACAATAGTTAAAGCGCTTTGGAGTGAGTAGTGAATTCACATGAAATACTGAAGAGACTAACTGCTGCAGAAAACAAACATCTTTATAAGGTCTTTGTTTGGAGCAGTTATTATTCAGCACTAATAGTAATAAGTTTATGAGTGTGTATCAAATATTTACTTTGATCTCATTCAAATTAGGTTTTTTATTTGTGTGACTAATGACAACAGGATAATGATTTATTTTTTTGAACCAAAGAAGTCTTTCAGATACATGTATTCAAGGCTGCTGGAATTTTTGCTGAATTTGCTACTGGAAAAATGGTTCTGATTTTTATCATTATTTCTGACTTGTTCTAAGGCTTTTCTCTCAAGTACATCGAAAGCTTGTTTTTACAATAAACTAAAATGTACTTGTTCTGTCAGCACTTGATATTTTTGAACTTCAACAATTTTAAAAGCTGTCTTGTGCTTTCAGAAATATATTCAAAGTTATCTTGTGCAGTCACAGCGGTTGTTCATTTGTGGGTATTTCTTTTTGCTGTGCAAGATTCTGCTTCTGAAATTCTTGCCTAGAAAAAAAATTCAACAGAGAACCCAAAAGGTCCTCAACTGGAGACTTTATCCAACTTGACTTTGAAAAGCATCAGCCTGAAGGTTGTCATTGCTGGAGAAGGTAGATGGAGGGAGGAAGAAAAACAAAAATCACCTGAGCACGCCAGCCTTGTCTGCCTGGCTGCCCTCCTCAGCCCCTTGCTCAGAGCCCTTGTGCCGGTGATTGGTCAGGAGAGAGTGAGCTGGAGATGCCCATCCTGAGCAAGCAGATGAGCTGCTGTCGGCTCCTTGACAGGGCTGAACTCCTTGCACTGGCTGTGCTGGCAGCATGGGAAGGTTAAGGGCCTGCTGCTGTGGCTTGCCACTGTGGTTTTGGTGGTTTGCATATCAGACTATAGTTTTATAGATATAGGAGCAACTGTTCCTGATTAGCTTCTCCTTGTTGGTCAGTTGCTTTCTACAGGGCTGAAATCAAACTGAGGAGTAAAAGTGTCTCTGTAGTCACGTGGGACACTGCTGCATATTATTTTTATACCACAGTTCCTCTTCTAGTTCCAGTATGTTTGTTCACCTGAATATAGTTTTCTCTGTAAGAAGATCATAGCATAAGAAAATACTTCCTTGTAAATGCAGGAACTAATCCCCATATAAGGGATACATCAGTATTAAGTTATTATTCAGCTAAACTTATGCAGTATTTGTCAATGCAATTTTCATTAGAGTCCAATTTAGACCTAATGTAAGTATAAATGCATTTCTACTAATGGGATTGGATTACCTCCTGGATTTGATCCCAGAAAGCTTTACTTTAAATTCATATTTGGTAAAAGGGTAATAAAATGAGTGGTTCGTTATAATTGCTTACAAAACTTAAAATGCGTATTTTATTTTTTGGTGCTGTATTTAATCTTGGTGAAAGGTTATCTTTTTTTAAAGGATACCCAAGTTATACAGTGAAATTGAAGGTATTTCTTATTTTAGAAGAATGAGATTGTCAAGGAGGTTAGTTAATAATTCAGGAACTTTTGGTTATCAGAGTGTATTCCTGAAAAGAAATATGGACACAGGAATTGCTAAAAATAATGTATCCTGTTGACAATATGAATTTAGTCTCAGCGCTAACAAAGAATCTTTACAATTTGCCTCAATGTGGAAGACAGTATTCTAACAAAGAGTTGCATATGTGTGTTTTATAAGGCTTGAAAACAAGAAAAAGTATTAAGGATTTTTTTTTTTCCTTAAATAGTGTTGCATTTGAAATATCAGTAGGTAAGGCAAAAAAAGATGCTGCAGATTAAATAATTTACAGTGAATGCTGTTGGCCACTTTAAGGTTTTACTGTAAACTTAACTCATTCAGATGTTCCCGTTTTCTGTTTGTATTTTTAGTCAATACCTCTGTCACCTAGTGTTAGAATGAGAGTTAAAAGCTTTCATTTATTATTTGATTTGTTATATTTTTATAAGCCTTTTCCACTTCCAAACATAGCTCTGCAAAGTTTTTCTCAGATTAAGCTAGCCCTGGCAAGAAAGAACCAGATATATGTATTTGAAGAAAAACACATTAGCTGTTGGAGTTAACAAATAATGATTAAAGCTATTCTTTTGCTTCTTATTATTTCTCCTATACCCCAAACTGATCTTCACAAATACAGGACTGTAAAGAACTTCATCTGCTGCTGGTTAGCAGAAGTGGATTTAAATCTACACCGACAGTTCATTTGACAATGACCTTGAGGGGCTTTGCTTCTTGAAGAAGAAAGCAGAAGCTTGCGGTAAACAAAGTTCACTTCTGACAGATGGATTGAATGACAGAAAGGTTGCGAGTGCCAGAATAGCCCTGGCAGAGGAGGAAATGTTCAGTGGAATCCAACAGGAGAGGAGGTGTGAACAGGTGCAGGGTTGCTGACGGAAGGGGAACCAGATGGAAGGAGCCAGAGCCAGTTTATTTAAAGGAAAAGGCAGAAAACACTGAAAGGCTGTGCGATCAGTGGCTAAAAGTGTGCATGGAAGAAGGTAAAAATTCACAAAGCAAAACTGCACAGTGGGATATCTAGCACTTAGCATAATGGTAGTAATTTGTGAGTTTCGTTTTAAAGTTGCTATTGAAATATGTTTCTCCCTTACTCTTGACAGCATAAAGATGAGAGATTTATAACCTGTCCAAAAAAAAAAAAAACCAACGAAACCACCACCAAAACCCTCAACTGTTATACTGCTTATCCAGTATTTCTAATACTAACATGCAGACAGGATAATACAAAAATTATGCCACAGTTGACCAAATGAATAAAAGGCATATAAGGCTGGATTTTTAGTTTTTTACTCACCTGCTTGTATCTAGCTCCTGTGATATGTTGGCAGATGAGCATGCCTTTCATATGGATGTTTCTGTAACATCTAGAGCAAATCAACTACAGTCAAGTACAATGTAATGTTAGCACAGTATTTCTCATCTTTTTTCTTTTGGTCATAAGTCTGTCAGTTTGCTGGAATGTGTGGTATCTTGCTGTAGGATGGGGTAGAAGTCTAGCTTACCCTAGATCAAATTCCCTGAAAATCAAATATTGTCTTTCAAATTGTCATCCTGAAGAGTGCTTTGTTCTGTCAAATGGTTCTGCTTCTTTCCAATCTGTTCTTGTGAGGCTTGGTCCTTTGGAGGCAGGGAAAAAGCATTCCTCAACTTCTTCTCAACTTCAGCAATAGTTGAGGAGCTTTATCAATTTGCACATATCAGACCTGTGGCAGCTTAACTGCAGGTTGTGTGATCAAACCTAATGTGTGTGAAAAATGTAGGTAACTGTTGAGCAGTCATTTGGAGTGCATCTGTGATCTACTGGATCATTCAGCTGTGCTGATCTGATCCGGATCAGGTGCAAGCACACAGTCACTTTCCTTTTTAATTAGCTAGAGCATGCAATGCTGGCTTTATGCTGACTTTATGCCAGCTGCAGGAAGGACAGATGATACCTGATTCAGCATAAAGCTTGCTGGTACAAAGTTAACGTACCAAAAACATTGGGTTTTTGAACAAATTTAAATTGGCAGAGTTCAGAGCAGATCAGGTCTCTGTATCATTTAGCTGCATCATTTTTTGATTCAGTGGTCGGAGCCTGATGGTTGGATTTACTGTATCAACAAGCTGAGCCTTGGAGTATGGAGTCACAGTTATTTGAACCTGGTCTAAGTCTATGCTGTTGTTGGAAAGGCAAATCCCTGGAGTGGTAATATATGGTTATGTCTGGCCACATATTGCCAGGCCCTTGCTTCTGCTGGCACTGAAGACAGGCACCTGTGTGCTCAGGTTGTTCTGGGAGTTAATCAGATTGAAAAAGAATAATTTCTTGAAGAATAAGTTGTGTGAGTGCTAATTATAAGAGGATGAAAAGAAGGACCACCCCTCTTATGCTGCCATTGTCTGTCTTAAATGTGTCCTGAAGCTGAGGTAAGAGGTTGCTGGTGCCAAATTCAAGAATTACCATAAATCAAGAAAATTACTCCTTTCTTTTAAATATAGGGAAAATAATTTATATAAGCTTGTGTGTAGAGAGTACATACCTGTAAAAATCATCTGTGTTAAGCAGTTATTTCAACATACACTCATTTGTAAAAGGGACTTGTAGAACAAAGATAGAATATTCTAGAGAAAGGCATGCAGTACTGCAAGCGCTAGGGCAAAAAAAATCACCTCTTCCCATGTTGCATCCCCATGCAGCTTCTCCTCTGTATTTAATTGTCTGTTTCTATGGGGACTTACCAGCCAAATAGTTCACATTCTGCTGCTAATAGTCATGAGAGGATGAGTGTTTGCTTATATGTATCTTGCTGTCAAGACTTATAAATGTGCCAGATTCAAATCAAATTTTGATTCCAAGTCAGTATATTTGACCTAATATGAGATGTTAATTACTGTCAGAGACACTTCTTCCTTCTCTAACATCAAAATAGAGGGAAGTTAGTGATAATATCTGGCTGTGACTTGGTATGCAGAGAACTATCCAGATTGAAAAGAAGTTATTGTCTACATTGAAGAACTCATAGTTTTTTGTATATATCTTGAAGACATAAAGCCAAAAGAGTAAAATCATGTTATAGACTACGTTTGCAAAGTCTTATGCTGACTGTAAAGTAAGAAGATTCTTCTTTTATGCTGACTGTAAAGTAAGAAGTCCAGTTCTTTTATTTTGTTAACTGACCTTGTAGATAGAGATGGAATACATAATCAGTCACATATATATTCAAGTTAACCATATTCAAGATTTTTTATTTCATATAAAATTTCATAGGAGTAGCATTCTGTGTGTCTGTCTGTTCCTATGCTCCTACAGCTTTTCATTTTTCTCATGCCCATTAATATCTCCAGTTAATGGAGATAACTTTTAAGTAATTTTCAAGTACGGCAAATGCTAAAAAATAGAATAGGAATCTTTTTTATGTGCAGCCATTAATGTATAATATCTCCTGATGCCTCAATAGGCTTAAGGGGCAAAGTGGAAATTTTAGACTTACTTGTTTCATTGTTTCTGTAGACCTCATTATTAGGTAAAGTGGAAATATATATAAAAGTTAAAAAGCAGTTCCAATGGTTTAGCTGCATTCTAAATAGACATGGAAAAAAAATTCAGTGGGAACAAGGAAGTCATATGCACTGATTTATGTTTCAGCAAAATTTAAATTCTCAGAAAAAAATAGAAAGTAGTGTAACAAGTTGACATTATTTGAATTCTGGGAATGGGGATACAGTTGGCCAGTTATCTGCATTGTGGGGAAAATAATTTCGAGCTAATTTGTCAACTAATTGTAGTTAGTCTCTTGACAAAGTAGGAAATGTGTCCAGACCCTAATCTTTTGGGGTTTTGTCCTCGAAAAGTGTTTCTTGGTTTTTGAGGTGTTTTTGTGAAGTAGTAGTAGCAGCCTGGCAGAGTTGCCTGTTCCAGCCTTTTATCTCAAGTAGGGTAGTGAAAAGTTTTGTTTAGTTTGTTCATTAACATACTTTAAATGTATTTCTACTTTCAAGTTATTTCTGTAGCACCTTCTAACTTTCTAGATCATATTTAAAGAGCTAGATCAATTTGAATGCTGATTTTTTTTTACCCCTTGACCTTTATATAACTTTTCTAATTGCTTGTAATAGCTTCAGCTTTTCATGGTTGTGGGGAGAAAGCTCTGACTTTTCATTACTTTAGGAAACTCTGTATTTTTCAACTATTATAAGAAACAAAATCTAAGATTTTTTTTTTTTTGAGCCTCAGTTCTTATGAATAGGCCCACACGTATCCTGAGCAATGGTGCAGTCCTTCAAGTCTCCAGTCCACCAACTAAATTAATAGTTAGGTCTCTTCAAAATTTGACCATGCAAATACAGATTTTACTGAAGCTTACCAAACACAGTGTGCTGGCTGGGGCAGTTTCCAGAAACTTGAGCTTTCTGCTGAGAAGACCTGGCAGCCGACTCCAGAATCAGCATCCAGTCAGCTCCCAGAAACAGACAAAAAGAGCAACTCAGTGGGTAATTCCCTCAATGGGATACAGGAAGGGCAATTTTTCAGCTCCTTGGAAAGGTTTAAAGAAATGACCTGATCATGATGCTTTTAAAAGGTATTTCTGCATAATTCTTGCAGAAGCATATACACGGACATCTTTTTTATTTTTTTAGCATAGCATTCACTTCATGCCTTTCCTTCTGTCTTGTAAAAGCACCAAGAGCTGTAAAATCCAGTCCAGTGTAGATTTACATATGCATTGAAAAAGTCAAAACCTTTATTACAAAAATTCAGATGGCAAAAAATATCTACAGTGTTTAATAAGCGGAAACCACTAAACACTGTCCACTGGGCTGTGTCCTCATTCATAGCAACTGTAGGTATTAACCAGGTCCTATTCGATGAAAAGTCATAGGCCTTACAAAGGAAGAGAACCAAAACAATCAGTGCTATACAAAAGGTTGCTAGAAGCCTGATTTAAGGGAAAGGGAGAAATCTTGTGGCTCCAAGCCTTCTTATTGGGTTGATCCAAACATGAGCAAGGCACACTCTCTAGAGCTCTGTTAATTTGGAAGGTTTGGAAAGTAATAATTTTGAATCATAGCTACACTTAAAACCAGCATGTACCTATTTACCTGCAGAATTACAAGTCTTACTGTGTTGTATTTTCTTACTTAAATGTTTGAAAATACTAAGACTGCGTAACATATGATAAAACTCAGTAAACAAGTTCTCCATTATACATAGCTGAATAGGATACTGCAGTGCTGTTAAATTGAAAGGCTGGTCTGAAAGGAGGTTTAGGAGTTTTACATTAACTGAAAAAATTATTTAAGACTATTCCTGGGGAGAATGGCTACTTGGTAAATTGGGGGGTTTTTTTCATATTTGCAGACAAACCTTTGGGCTTATCTGCTGCCCTGAAAAAGATAAAAAATGAGCCCTCTTTCTTCTGTGTATGACATACATACGAAGATACATGTGGAATACGGAGGGAAGAAGTTTGTAAAGTGTGATGTCATTCCGTGTACCTTCTTTTATGACCTTTATCACTGTGGGGTTTGAATAGTTTCTGGTAATAAAGTAAGAGGTAGCAAAATTTTTTCTCATGTTTTCCCTTAGAGAATAAGGCAGGTATTGTGACATCTTGTTTCAGCTTTTATTCTTTTTTTGGTTTTATCATGAATGTTTGATTTGTTTGGTTGTGTTTTTCTCCTCCTGTAGCCTGAGAGAAGAGCAGGGATATGCTCCAATTTTCCATTCTTCCCTTGACACTTGTAGCTGAAATAATGAGATAAAATAGTCTGTGAGAAGGTGGTTCAGAAAGCTGCTTTGAATGGACAAGCCACTAGACCTATATTGTGGAAGGCTTGCAAAGTAGACTGCATAAAACATTGCTGAGCCTATGTACCCAAAGTTATTGGTCTTTAGGGCTCCTAATACATGCAGGCTTTCAAGTCCTACTTTCAAAAGTGTTTTAGTTGATTTGAGTGCCTTCATGCCAGATTTTACTAAAGATACTGGGAATAAAATGCTTGGGTACCTTTTCAGTTTGGTAGAGAAGTTTCTGCTATAAATTTATTCTCAAAAATAAAGAAAGCTCATTTTCTCTGAAAGAGCTGAGGGAGCCTTCAGTTGAGTCCTTTCTCTCTTCTGAGGTGTTTCATTGTGCAGTGGCTAACAGTGCTGGCCCACTTAGCTACATGTTTTCTAGGAAGGAGGTCAGTGCTCTGCCACAGAGGCATGAGGCAAAAGCATCAGTGTTAGGCTTGACTGGTTCTCTTGCTGCCCAAATATGAGTGTGGGTGCTGAGTTCCAGGACTGGTCATCATTTAGACAACAGTCTTGTTAGTTCAGATAGCTCAAGCATTTGGAACACTAAATGCGAGCTACTCAATGATTTATGAAGTTCAGTTTAAAGTAAGTATATATGAAAGCTAAAATATGTCATAGTTACATTCTTAAATACAATTAATATGTAATGAAGATGTCAAAAATAATGTTATGATAACCTCTTGTGTATCACTGAACTGAGATAATTACTAGAGTGTTTTAATTTGTCCAATTAAGTTCATAGTCCTTACTAACGGATCCATTAGCTTTTTAAAAATGCCACGTGTTGATCTTATGGAAAAATCAAACAGTCAATATAGGAAGCATGGTTGCTTCAAATCATAGTTGCTTTGCCAGAAGATTTACTGGCAGCCTCCAGTCAGAGGCCTAATTCTACATTGAGAATCATCCTGCATTTTTTCTTTTTGGATATTTACTGTTACCAAACTGAAAAGAGTCTTTCAGGAATACCTACTATTGAACTATGTAGTGAAATTGAGAGTTTTAAATCCTGTTCTTCATCAGACAAAAATAGATGAGCTGTTAGTTATGACAAATATGGCTTTTATGGCACTAGTCTTTACATCCTTCCTTTTTCTTTACTGCAAAGCCATTTGGGAGAGAGCACACTTCTCTTGTAAATAGATCTGGGATCCAGTTTTTGTTTGTTAGTGATGAGAAAGGTGTTTTGGTTTTGGGGGTTATTTTGATTTGATTTGGGTTTTGGTTTTGTTTTTATTTTTTAATTAAATTTGATGGCTCTAATTCAGCCAATGTACTTTTATGTTAGCTTTGAGATCAAAGTGAATTTTCACTTCATTTTCAGCAAGAATTTTTTTAAGGTTTTCCAGTGATGGTAATTTTCTTCTTCCTGTGGTATAAACTACAGTTCACAGTGCCTTTTGTCTTGTCAAGAACATTTGAAAAGCATAGCTTGCATATTGCAAACCAATATCCAGTTCATTGAGATATGCAAACCAGTTGAGTTAACTCTGGCTCTTGACAGCCACAGCACAGGCTTAAAACAGATATTGTTGACAACTAAAACCACTGTGGAAAACTTGTACTTCAGAACAGGGCTCAAGAAGAACTTGAGCTTGTGTCCGTGAGTCTTTGGTTGTTCTGACTTCCCTGCACAAAAGTGAAAGTCTCCATGAGTTCAATGCTTCTGCTTTAAAAAACCTGATCAGTGTTATGACCAAATGCAGACTTCTTATCAGATGTGCATTTGTTAAGTGTTTTGCACTCAGTAGAGAGCTGGTGTTTGCAGTCGAGTAGAGAGCAAGCTGTTGCACTTTAACCACTCTGTGATTTTTGATCTCTATAGGTGAAGTTTTAAGGAGTTCTGGAACAATTAATCTTTAGCTGTCATTTCTGATTCATATCTTACCTGTGGCATCAAAATTAGTCTGTTGAAGCTTTGATTTATATTGTGTCTGTGTTTTCCATTAGTGAATGTGAGAAGTTCTGAAGTTTTTGTAGGAGGAGACCTCTGATACCTTTGCACGGATGCTGGAGGGAGTCCTACTGCTACAGTCCATAGATTTTCTTAAGTCAAGCTCCTCTTCTTTCACAATTCAGAGTAATTGCAGATAGGCAGCCAGTGTCAAAACTTCTAAAACTCCTGCGGTATTTGCTGGTTGTAGCAGGAATGTTGCCAATAGATCCTGAAATCTCTTGGACTCCCTTCTGCATGTTTTATACTTTCTTCTTTTATTTTCCCCCATATATGTGTCGGAGAAATTTTCCATTTGAGGACAGAGAGATTGAACTTAAACGGGGTGGATGTCAACGCAAGGTGTGGGTGAAAGACTTGCCGCTCCATTTAGACAGCTTTGGCTCCAGGAAATTATCTTGCTGCTGAGTGGTTCTAGGCACCTCAGATATTGCTCTGCATGGCACTGGATGTGTTTTAATCCTCAAATCTTCCAAGTTTTAAGAAGCTACCCTTCTCTGTAAGAATTAGCTGTGTTTTCCTAGTTTTACAGTTGAGCTTTTATCCACTGTATAAACTCTTCTTCAACGACCCCATACACACACCAGCCATAGGGCACTCACCACACATCCATGGTTTCTGAGCTCCTGCGAATTTGCTCTGTACAGTAAATGACACAAGTGAGTAGCTCTTTTGGATGGGTCCCCTTAACAAGAGAGTGTTTCAGTAGATTCTCCATTTATTTTGAACTTGTCGGTTAGCATGTGTTCATCAGGAGGGACCCTAGCGATGAGGAATGGACCTTCACAGGCTTGCCTTGGTAGCTTGAGCTGTGCAGCTTGATACATGCTGAAGGTTACCCCCAGCTGAATGCCAGCCAGCCAGCTGTGTGCCAGATGACAGCACAGCACCCAACTGCACGCAGCCATCTCACATGAGAACTATTAAATAAAATGCTGTGCTACTGACACTTTCTTTAGCTGAAAGTGTCAGAGGAATGTGTGAGGTGCTGGTGCCTTTTTTTTGTTTTGTTTTTTTGAGCAGTCCAGTGCTCATGACAACTGTCTGAAGGTATAAAACGTTTGTAAAATAGAGGGGGTTTGCATAGACTGGTTTCCAGCAAATACGGAAAAGATACTCTTAGTAATGCTTTACATATTTGGAGCTTACACTTAAGAAATGATGGGACTATCACTCCTTAGGATAGCCCCAATATGGCAACGAAGTAATTCGGAGAGTGATGTGATAAAGTCCAGTTCAATGTATGAAATTTCCTTTTAAAATGTGCTTTGTTTCCTTAATGCTCTAATATTCTTGCTATCTAAACATATTCACTGCCTTACCTCAGAAGAAACTGCCTGTGATTTCCAAGGGAGTTTTGCCTAAGGTAGGGCTTGCAACATCAGGACCAGGAATTAGTGTAATGTGACCCACCATTTGTATTGCTTTGGGGTAAATTTGAGAGAGAAGATTTAACATTGTGTGTGTCATGCTGAGATATTGCAATATCTCGGATGGGTTATTAGGCACCAATCCAAAGGTTAAGTGCAGCAACCACATGAGATGTGGCTTTATCCTTATATGATCTGTGCCCGTGTTCTGTTTTGTAGTCCTCTGAAATAGGTAATATCCCTATAATAAAACATGTTTATAAGACTTAATTGAAAGCTATCCCCAGCTATTAAATGTCATTTCCATAGAAAGGTGTGTGCTTATGTCATTTGAAATCTAGAAATCAATCCTAGTCTATGTGAACTCACTAATGTTTTAAATGTGGATCCCAATGTGCACCAGATAAATATTCGCAACCTTTGGGAAAGTCTAGATATGAATTTGCAGTTTAGAACCTCTTCTAATTTATATGCATATATCTTTTTGGGGTTTTATTTTCCATGCTGCTTTTGCTTGGCTTGCATTAAATAAAATGCTTCAATGGAGTGTGGTAGTCTAGCATTTGTTTTGCCTCAGGAATAGATTGCCCCATCTTGCATATCTGGTCAAGTAAATTGCTCTCTTGCTTGCATACTTCAATAATAGTATTGGGCTTTAGACCTTCCTGTACAACCCCCCAGTGAGCAGAACCACAAGGGGCTGGGTCTGTGTGGTGCTAGAAGTCTACTCTATTGTAATGAATGCATTCATCTCCTATTTACATAAATTAATAGTTAAAACTTGTTTGGTTGCTTAAGAAAACTCATTAGGCTTTCAGAGTAGCTTTATCATGAGCACTGTGGCAATCGCTCCCATTGACTTATCTCCTGCTGATTCACTGGGAACCAGTCCATCTCAGGGTCAGGTCCCTAAGCTTCATTGCAGAATTAAACAAATAGCATTTAAAAGAAAATGCAAATAATCTGTTCAATGCAAAGTGGGTGTTGGTGAGGTTCCTTATGAAAAGGAGGTCGTATTTAAAATTTTTAAAAATAAAATCCTATTTTTGTCTGCAGGGCCGATTTTCTCTCAGGAAATAGATCATATTTTTTATACTTTTTCTGCTAGTCACTGGAGAATGTTTGACATTGTATGAGAAAGGTCAGTTTGTATAACCTGAAGTGGGAGGAGAATGTTTAATGTGAAAAGCTTGGCCAGAATTTTTGTTAGTATTATTTGAATGTTCTGCTTTACCCTTTTAGTTTATCATCTTCAGTATATGATTTTTATTTTTCTTTATTTCCTATTCGGTTTTTTTATAGATTGGAGAAAGAGAGCATTCAGCACAGCATTAGCAATGAAGCAAAGGCCCGAGCCCTTCAGGCCCAGCAAAGAGAGCAGGAGCTGACACAGAAGATGCAGCAAATGGAGGCCCAGCATGAGAAAACTGGTAGGTGGTAGGGAAAGATTAGAGCCTGGGCACTCACTCACAAGCCAGGCCCACGCCTTACTGTGAAATGACATCAGGAACACCTGTAACCTTTGGCTGGCCGAAGGGAGCAGATGCTAACTACACCGGAGATTCCGAATTACATATTAGTTAGCGTTTAAAAGAGAAAATGGAAAGTATTGCCCACTGTCTGTTGATTTCAGAGTGCTGCTCTCACATCTGCTGCACCATCTGGATTATGAGTTTATTTACCTGTGTTCAAGAAACGTAAAGCTGAGAGAGACCACAACAAAGTAGAAAAACAAAGGGCTTGTTTTTGGCTGGATTTTCAGGCACACATGTTATATAAAGAAAATAGCATCAGAAGCTCTGCGGGAAATGCTCTGAGCTTACAGTTAAAGTCTCCTGAATAGCATTGAACAGTTCCCACAGTACACACATTATAGCTACTCTAAAAGCTTAATGAGTTTGCTTCGGCATCCAAACTGGAGAAAAGCTTTAGCCATTAATCGGTTCTTAATTCACTGTCGCAGCTGGATGTAATTCACTGGCTCCAAATTGATATGTTCCTTTATTTAATCTTTGCAGCCTCAAACATTTTTAGCATTACCATGTGCTTCTGCCACATCCTCAATCTAGAAGAAAGATGTTTAATCCCTTGCATACTTCAGGTTCTCATAATAGGAGACTTCATTGCATCGACTTAGCCGATCAATAACGTCTAATTTTTATCTGAAAGTAAAATGGGTTTTACAAACAAACAAAAGCCTTTTTTTATTTTGAAGTACTATGCCAACAATATTAATTGATGTGCATATTATAAATAAACAAACAAAAAAAGGAATTTTTAAGATGTAATCTGTAACCCATAAGCATGGAAAGGAGCAGGATCTTCAGCTGATACGGAATATGATCTAGTTCATGTGTTTAACAAAACACCATTTTTACCCACCAATACTGCAATACTTTTAGGAAAACTGTGTAACATATATTAATCCTAAGCAGTGTCAGGTAATACCTAAGGTAGCAGGCACGTATATATCTGCTGTCCAATTTTCTGCCTTTTTTTCAGCTTTATCACAATACTAGAGGACCTTTCCATGTGTTCGGGGAATGCAAACAGCTACATTATGGCTGCTGCCTCCAATGTCGGAAAAGCAGAGAAGCTCTCAAAATCATTTTTCCTCCTTTAGCAACCACATCTGCATATGACCATGTGTAATTTTGCACAAGGGATATATAATTTACCGTCCTGGTGCATAAATTGTCCCAGTATATAAAAATGAAACAATATTATGTCTGGGTTTGTTTTTATATATCTAGTAGGATTAGAAGGAGTTGAAAATTACAGTCATTTATAATGTTTCTAAAGAAACCCTTGTTTATTATGACCCTACACACATACAAGGAATTTGGTTAAAAATAGTCTTGCTTTTTCCAGTTTTAAAACCAGAAATCAAGAAACATCATTTTGTAGTATCTTCCTTTGGAAAGAGTAACGATGCCTGAATTCTAGGTCACGAGTGTTGGTGCAGCCCAAACTGATAGTAACTGAAAATTAATTTATAAAATGGTTTCATTCAAACTGTCACTGGGCAGTAAGTCTAATTCTTATCCTGTAAAAAAAGAAAAATTACATTAATTGTGGTAAGCTCAAGACCCAGCAAATAAAAGAGGTGCTTTTTTAAGGAGATAGTGAAACGCATCTACAGTGTGAGTGTTTGGATTGCCAGTGCATTCTCTGCACCAGCTGAGCAAGCAAAAGCATGGCTTGCCAATTTTATTCCTCCTAGAAATGTCAATGAACTTTTAGCTAAAAAGCAAGCTCACCAGATTAGATATCTAGTCTTCATAGTGATTCTTCTCTTACAAGACCAGATTCAGTGGCAACATTCCTTTAACACTTTAGCTAATTCTGAAATAGAGCCTTAATTTGGTAAGTGATGATGTCTTAATTCCATGTCCAAGTAGCTGAAGTTTAAAAAACATTTCAAAACCAGAATGATCTAGAAGAAAGAAATTAAGAACATATAAAATTGTTTCTTCATTATCTATACGTTTATAGAATTGTAAAGTAACTTTATGGTATCATAGTTTTATGATTTCTAGTAGGAGAACTGGATTCGCTGCTGACCTCCCAGAATACATTCATAGCGAAATTAAGGGAAGAATGTTGTATGTTGGCAAGGCAGCTGGAACAAATGTCAGAAAAGTACAGGTTAGTATATTTTTCTTAAACTGTCCCTTTTACTACTAGGACACGCTTCCTTATTTTTTAATTTATATTTTAATATTTATTATTATTCATTTTGTACCAGGTATTACACATCATATCCATATAAGATATGCCCCTTAAGAATTCAGATTATGTTTCTGGTTATTAATTCAAATTTCTTGGACAATTCCAGTGTAAAAATTGCATAATATTTTTTTCCTGGTGTTCATATTCTTAATATGAAGAGTAGAAAATTGTTAACAAAGCTACAATTCAACTTTATCTGAAGTTATATGAAAAATGCTAAAGATTTAATGTTGTCAAAACTGTTGTTTGTTGTTTTATTTACTTAAAGCTCCTTTCACAATACTATACTACACACTGAATATTGTCTATGAAGTAATTGCCATCAAAATTGCTTGTCGTTGAAGCCCTGAATCTGCTGCTGCTTGTTATCAATCAATAGCTGATCTAAATTCAAAGCCATTAAAAACTGAGGAAGAGAACAAAATCTGGAAGCAATAATAATTTAAAGAAATAAAAAGTTATGGAGCTATCTATTCAAAAGTTCTGTAGGACAGAACTATCTTCTAAAGAAAATATGAACTTTGTAGTTCTATGGCAGCAAATAATTTGATTTTACATTTTTAAGTGTGAAAATAGCATCTGTTGAAACTTTTTATTGGGTTCATAGTTAGAGCGGTAAACTGTACTTCAGTGGAGAGTTGACATACCTTCTGTACATTACGTGCAAAGTGAATTTGGTGATTAAGGCTAGAATTCATCTCATGGCTAATGGGAAGTAAGGAAAACACTCAGCAAAGATAAAATTGGTTTTCAAGACAGGATTCTTCTGCTGGGTGGATTTAATCATCCTCTTGAGGTAACATAACAGGGGCAACAGGGAGAGAGCCCATTTACCCTAGTATCCTCTTCCTAGGACTAGTCAAAGGGGAATGATTTAAGTAGATGACAGACATATATATATATATATATGTCTGTCATATATAAAATATGTGATGCTTCCCATGGGTACTGCCTCCACTGCCCATCCTACTTTCCACTGAATATAGAGTGTTGACTGGCTGTTAAGTGGCTGAAGTGGGAATGAATCCCATCCGGAGAAGTGTTTGGGGAAGAAAGGAGAAACTTGAGGAACTGTAAGCAATCTTCCCTTGCAAGTGTTGTGATGGGTACTTGAGAGAGAAGCTAACAGAATTTTTCTTCTGAAAAGCAGAGCTCTTCTGCTAAAGTAATGCAAAATCTAAATAGATTCAAATCATATTATTATTCCAGCAATAAAAAAGCACAGACTTTGTTGCTAGAGCTCACAGTCACAGACTAGTAACTGTAAAGGATGAAGGAAAGACAGAAAACATACTGTGAAAACACATTATTCTCTGAAAATAAATACTAGAGATTGCCAAGTGTTTCTCCACCTAGCAGCATTAGCTGACTATGTCAAGAACCTGAAAATGGGAAAAGGAGCCCTCTTGCATCTCCAGGAAGTGGTATATTTTACACAAGAAACAGTAAGGAAGAACGCATGAAAGTGGTTCTGAGAAGTGGCCCTAAAATATCTTGAGCTTGCCTTCATTGGAGTGGGAGCTGCTGCAGTCAATAACAAGAGTGGAGAAATAGGTAGGGGCAAAGAAAGAATTTAAAAATGAGAACTGAAAGGTGGAATTGGAGATGGTGGAAAGTGACAAACTAGTATAGATGGCTACAGCAGGTGATGTGATCAGATGCAGAAAATTATTTCAGCCTGGTTCTAAATGCGTGATCAGCATGTATCTTTCAGTAGCACCTCTGCAAAAGGCAATCTTCATGCTCATTGTCACTGGATATAGTGTAAAACCGCAATTCTGGGACAGAATGCTGTAGTTTTGTCTTCTGGAAAAAAATAATTTGGGGAAGATTTTACCACTTAGTTCTTATGTACATTAATAAAAGCAGATCACAAAGCAGCAGTGTGCCCTATTTTCATGGAAAATATTTTTCCATTTTCATTTTTTCAATGTTTTTGACCTTACCATAAACGGAATTTTGGACCTGGATGTGTATTTTCTTGCTTTACTTTGTGCCTTGATTTCCATGGGTTTAAGAAATAAGTGTACCAGTACCATTATTTAATTGGTGAAACACCCAAGCTCTTTTAATAACAGAGACATTAGTAAGTTTATTTAAATTTTATTGGTTTTGATAGGAAGTATCCATTTGTAATACGAGACATTTCAAATTATCTGTGACAACTCCATATTTGTACAATTTCAGTAGGATGCATCTGAATGGCACATGCATTTTTATATTTAATGCAGGTTTTCTGAGAAATCTAAACTGAAGTTTTTGTGTTTGTATGTAAACTGGAACCATTTTTTGAGCTAGTCCCTACACAGAAAGGCGTCAGAAAGACAATGTCAGACAAATTATAAACCCCTCAAGCTGTGCAGAAAGAAGATAGTGTCTGTGAAGGTTTTGGTATGCATAGGCATGTTTAAAAATATAGTCCTTTGTTAGTTTCTTCTCTGTTGTTTTGTTCTTTTTTTTTTTCCTCTGATTGTCACTGTCTGAGTTTCTAGGTTGTAGATTAATGCTTAACACTACCCACTGTGTATTTGTGATTTGCGTTTTGTAATTAAGGGGAACAATGGGAGTCCATTGGGTCTCGTTATATATAATGGTTGGTTTAATTTGTTTCACTTCTATCTTGTTAATTGTAAATTGATCATTAAGATTTGAATTCTAATCTGTCACCAGGGTTGTGAGTATTGAAGCTAGAGCAATGATCCTGGTTTTAATCACTGATGATGAGAAACAAATTTTATAATTTTGGTACATATTGCAGTTCATATATTTTAACACTGTATTTTATGGTGTTATAAATATTGTTAAATGACTTTTAGTGTAGTTTTACTGTTTGGACTATAATGTATAAATTATATTACTGGTTTGGCAACAGTCGGCATCCAACTGTGTGAGTTTAATTGAAGTAAGGAACACATACCCGGCTGAACTATTTTTCTGCATGTTTGGTTGACTGCAGTCATTGCGCTCAATACCAGAAGTGAAATGTTTCTTGAAGGTAGCTGTGTGAAGATGGGAAACAGTCTGACTGAAGGTTCAGTCTTTAAAATTATATGCAACAATACTGCATCAGCGGAAAATAATTTAGAGCTTGTATTTAATTTCTATGTAAGTAAACAATTGGTTTTAAGAGCAGGAAAAGGCAGTGTTTGAAAAGCACTGTAATGCAAAGGTAGTTCAGAGGTGTAAAGGCAGCATTTCTACCTCAGTGTTCAAAAATCAGCTCATCCTAAGAATATCACAAGACTGACTTTGAATTGTGACCATTTAACATTTGCTCATCTTTTTGCCTTTAATATTTAAGTGTTTTGGAGAACCTGAATGAGTTTTTTTCCAAGACTCTTTCAGCAAAGATGATAGATAAAACCTTAAACTACTTTTTTAATAGAAGTTGAGGTAGTTGAATGGATCCAGAAGTGTAGAGGGGGTTTTGTTGTTGTTCCTCCTGCCCCCGTAAAAACAAATATTTTTGATACAGAGACAAGTAAATGAGATTTGGCAACATCTATTGTGCATCTAATTACAAGCGTGTGTTTTACATTTTCATTTCCGTGTAATGTTGTAGTTTTGCTCTGTGTGTTTTGAAATAATACTGATTTCATACAGGTCATTTGATTCTGTCAGGTCTCAGAAGCACACACATGACTGCGTGACTTGTGGGGCCAGCCTGAGTCTGCAGAAGTGCACCTTCACGTAGAGTTCAGCTCAGATGGTGGCACTCCAAATGTCTGCATGCTTCAGTTTCTATTGAGTCCTCCACAGCTTCCTGCTCAGACTGTTGGACCCAGAGTAGCTCTTGTGAAGCAACATCAGCACATCCGTGCTGTGTCCTTTAGTTGTGCTGGATCCAGCAGACATAGTGATTAGTGCGTAGATTTTTCTGATTTGCCTCTGTCCCCAGCATTATGAGTGAACTATCTCTGAAGTTCAGCACTCTGTGCTTTGACACTTGCCCCACTCTCTTTCCCTGCTGTGGCTCCTTGGGAGCAGAATCATTCAGAAGCATTTACACAGGACTAGTTCTGCCTCTGGCTGGGTGGAATTGCTACTCCTGTGTAAATGTGCTGTAGCATTTGGTACAGTTATCAGGCTTACTACAACTGTGGTTGGTTTGGGTTTTTTTCTTAACCCAACAATTTGTGAAGTTATTTAAATATCACATAGAATTAGCTGTTCTGTCTTAATCTTTGGAAACTGAGGTGGATGAAAGGTGTATTTAAAGATGCAGAGGGAATCTTTGACAAGTGATGATGAAGACTCTTGGTGTGCAGGATTGTATTGCAACTGATGTTCTCTCTTTAGTTCACCTGAGCTTTTTAACGTTGACCTTAAGAAGCATTCTGCCCTTCATATGTGCTGTCCTATAAAACTTCAGTGTCATTAAATACTTGAATCTTGGTGGTGAGACTCTTAGATATTTACGTGGAAAGGACATTGTATAAATAATGTCATAATTGGAATTAAATTTTAAATTTTTTTTGGCTGAGTTCAACTGTAATTACAAACAATGCTTTAGGAGAAGACAACACTCATAACATGCTTCAAAGCATCAGGCATTTAGAGCTGTATTTTAGTGATTAGAGATTATGCTACTCAAGTTTTCAATGAATTAGTTACTTTTGTTTCATTAATTGTAATTTTCAGTAGCATTTTGGTTTTGGTTGATTTGAATTCCTTGATCTTTCTATAAAGACTTTGGACAGCTTCAGATGTGATGGGGATGAATTAGTCTTTGTAAAACTTTGAGACTTTTATCACCTTGAAAGTTGCTTCTGGTGTTTCCATGAATGAGACGGTCACATATAAATACAGAAAAAGAAGCAAGATCTCCAGTTGGAAAACCCTACTACAAACATGATAATTTACATTATTCCTATGTGGAAAATGCTGTTGCTGAATTTTGCTGGCAAAAAAAGGAACACAAAATTGAATTTAGTCCCTGTTATCAATTGGTTGGGTTTTGTCACATCAGGTCTCTGTTGAGCTGCTCTGCAGTGGACCTTTGCTTTTATCCACTAGTTGTCTGTCTTACAGTATCAGTATCAAGTACAGACTGCATTCACATTGTGTGATAACAGTTGGTCCAGCTGGCAATGCTTTGTTAATGCTGACATTTAAGTTACTAGTATTTCTGTAAATTGATCGGTGTAAAAATTCAATTTCTGCTACCTTCCTGTAACATCCTGTCCACTGTTACATACCCATCCAGGCAACTCCTGTGCACTGAAGTTTGGTGTACAAATATATCAGCACAATTCTGATGTATTTGTCTGTGATATTCCTTAATAGAGCTGTAACTCCCAATCTAAATTCAATTACATACAGTCTTGGTCCAAAGTTTCCCTTGCTAAGTTCTTATAGATTCACAGATGATACCATGCATTGTTCTCTATTTAAACATGAAAAGATCATGTTGTCATTTCTAAACTTGACTTGTCAATGTAACAACATGTTTTTGAGGGAGGAGTATTCCTTCCTCCCTGCACTTTGTTGTATTTTTCAGAATGTCAGTTGTTGTTGCATTCTGTAACAGCCAGGAAGGTAAAGTATCTTTGTGCTGTAATTGCAGCATATTTAAGTTTATGATTTAAAGATATATCTGAAGCTTTTTAACCTCAAGATCTGGAGTGGCAGATGCCATAAATCAAATTTGCTTGCTTTTGATTCGTACTTTCTGATGGTATAGCAGATTCTGACATGTTCTCATTAACCTTTTCCTAAGAGTTAAAATTGTACAAGTGCATAATGTATATTTTATCACAATTTAATCTGAGGTCTTTTCCTGATATTAAGAAACAGCTCATGCCTGTTTCTCCATGGGCTGATGGTTAGAGATGTAGCAAGTAGCAGTCCCAGGTCATTCATGGATCTGGTGTCTCTGCTCACCCGTGAAGAATAAGAATTGCTTAGAAGTGACTAATATTCTTAAAGGCCGTGCTGAGTTTTATGTAGATTAGTATGTGCCTGTATCATTTGTCCCTTGTTTCTTAAAGTTTTATTAATTTTCCTCTTGATGTGGCTTTGGTTTCTTGGTTGGGTTTGGGTGTTTTTTAATTGGGGGAGGGCTTTGTGGGGTTTTGTTGTTGTTGTTGTTTTTAATTGTGTAATGTTATTTTAGACGTATGAGGTTAATAAAGTTTCTGGAACAGTACCACTATTGAGAGTTCAACTTGTGGAGTAAAGGTTTTTTAAACTAAACATTAGCTTTTGCTAATAAAGAAGTTGAAATGTGTTTTCAAAATGTTGGCCAAGTTCTTGCTTAACAAGTTTGAATTTACATTTATTGATCTTATTTAACATCAGTGCATAATGCCAAATGGCATGCCTGTTTAAATTAGGCTTAAATTAGCTTAGCCAGCCTATGACTGAGTGATTGCCAGTGGCATATTTATAAGATACCCATCAGTATCATGTTCTTTTGTCTTAAGAGTATCTGAAACAACGTTTTGTTTCTGTAAGTTCTAGTAATAGCTTGTTTGTGCATGACATATAAATGTATGAAATTTCATAAATGCTGAAGCCACATATTGATGGCACACTGCAGGATGAAATCTGACAACATCCATCATCGCTTTGTTTTACTTCTGTAGATCTGAATTCAACCAGCTTAGTCAGGAAAAAGAGTATCTTCATGGCAGATTGGAGAAGATGCAGAAACGGAATGATGAATTGGACCAACAATGTATCCAGCATGGGAGAATGCATGAGAGAATGAAGTCAAGGTAGGAGGTCCTGTTAATCTGTCAGTATGTGAAATGCTCAACTGTACCAGTTGTGTTGTGTAAACATATAAGTGACACCAGGTTATGTGAAAATAGTATTCAGTCCTTATGAAATGACCATTCCTTCCCCGTCCCCAACCATTCTGTCAAGTTGGGGTTTTTTTAACATCTTTTGCTTGTGCCATTTTGGATAAATAAAAGGAAAGCTTGAACAACGTAGTCTTCCAAAGAATTTAAGCCTAGTACATATGTGTGTGGGCTGCTTCGGCTGTTCTCTGCTCTAACTTGTATGAATAGTCTTACCATATTAAAAAAAAAGGGAAGGGGGAGGTGGGGAGGAAGAAGAGAGGAGGTTATTCAGTGATGTGAATGCAGAGTGCAGATGTGGGTTCCATTATGCCATGTAATAGTTGTATTTTTTGGGTTTACCATCATGTAACTTTTATAAACAGACAAATCTTACTGAAAATCGTGGTAATCAGAGAAATACTGACAGCTTCCAGGCACCACTAGCCTTTCAGAGAAGCAGTGACTTCCTCAGGATGAGCTGGGAGCAGCTGCAGCGAGACTAGTATGAAGTATTTCCACCAATATCAATTGACTGTTCTGGCCAGAGTATCCAGACTGATAATGCCTTGTGCTGTGGTATGGATTAGATGTCCTCAGAGATCACTGTGGAGTCTTTTACTTTTGGTTCCAGAATGTTCATCTATGCTCTCTTGTTCTGTTTTCCACTCCACATTGTGTGTAACAGGCACTGTAAGGTGCTTGGGAATACTTGTGGTGGTAGAGGATGAAGTAAAGGGGAGGCTGAGAGGCAACTCTGAAAATCCAATCAGCCAGGCTACCTCTTGTCAGTACTGAAAGGCAAAATGCAGTTTAACTTCATTTGGGCTAGACAGTCCTTACTGAGAAAAATTCTGTTTGCTTTTTTTGATCACTGACCACCTGAGAGGAACAGTTTTCATGTATGAAAGTAGCCAGTCCTGTATGCTCATTTTTTTTAAGTATTGATTTTTTAAAGTTTTTTTTTGCTGCTGTCTCTCTTTTCTATCTGTCTTTATAAGGTTGTTTCTTGCAAACACTTCGTGCATTCATTTCAGTCATCCAGAATCCCTTCTTTCCTCTTCCCTTTCAGATTTCTCTGTACCTCATTCTGTTGTTCTGTAACCCTGGATTGTCATCATTTATAGCTCAGAGAACAAGGAAATTCAAAATGCTTCAACTGCGTCCCTAATCTGTGTAATCACATAATCTTTCCATTTATCTCACCACTCTTTTGGTTTCTTTACTTGTGGTGCATTCTTACCGTATATGGGACTGAGGATTCGAGGTTACATTCAGGAGAAAAGAATTGGCTCTTTTCCTCCCTCCTTTTTCTCATGGCTGTTCTTCTGTGGAAGTATTAGTATCTAGTTGAATTTGAGACTGCTTTGTAAGTTTTTAGGATAACCTTTCCTCTGTCAGAACCAAATAAAATAGTTCTAGTGGAAAATGTTTCTCATTCTCTGCTGCAGCAGCAATGATTATACACTAGAAAAGACGTAAAGCATTAATCCAGAACAGAAAAGTGGTTTGAAAGCAGAGTGATCACGCTGCAGGCAATGCCTTACCTTCTGCTGCTGTTTTGCTGACAACAAAGAGAGAAAACAGGACACTAATAGCATTTGTCTTATTTAATATTTTAGAATATGTAAATATGGCAGAGATTATCAGGTGTTTGAAACATTAACAGTATACTTTACCAGCATTTTAAGAGGGGGCTTTTTAAACATATTTTTAATTATCATCTTGCACTATATTAATTTAAAATCCAACTAATAAGTGAAAAGACTGATACACTAAACTGCTTTTAAAAAAATCAGTGTAATCTAATTTTAATTTCCATGTGAAAACTGTAATCGTTTTTCAGAGTTAGTTTGCAAATGCTATAAATTGGTTATGAAGTTTACAAATCTAGGTGAAGAAAAGCAGAAAGAATAACTACTAGAACAAATAAATCTCCCAGTTCCTTATATTTATGTTGAAGGACTTCCACCAAATAAAAATAGTAATTTTTCTCTTGTGATTTTAAAAATAGAGATCTGACTATGCTATTTAGTAAAAGCAGAACAACAACAAAAAAATAATAATAATGAGTATTTTGCCCCAGATTTACATCCATCACTTAGATACTAATAATCACAGCAAAGTACTATTAATGATGATTACTTCTTAACACACTTGTTTCTTCTTTGTATGCAGCTACAAATAGCAGTGGTCTTTTTGCAACACAGTGCCCAAAGTGCATTCCTACCTAATTTTTTAGGTGCTGTTGTTCTGGCTCTCTTTAGAAAATTCCTTGTATCAAAATGATTTTGGCTAAATTTGGGACCTAACATTTGCATTTGAATAATGGGGAATTGTGATATTTGTTTAAGAAGAAATGTCTGTCAATACTTGTTTTCTCCAGGGGCAACATGACAGGCCCTGATATAACTGTTTTGTGGAAGAAGCAAGATCTAATTATCAGTCAAAATTTCTTTTGGACCAAAAGTGTTTTGGCACTCATAATAGTTGCACTCTTGAAAGTGAATAAGGTAAATCTTTTACTGCCATTCCTATCTTTCTGTATGAATACATGCTGGAAATGAATATAGTCCAAAACTACATAAGCAAATTTCTAAGTTTCTAAGAAAGAGATTATTTTAAATTGCAGTCATTAAAGAGGATATCGAATGAGCCTTTTCAGTGTGTTTTTGCTCGGTGAAATATGGCATTTAAAGAAGTAGATGTCCATCATCAGTGATACAGTTATCACATGCTCCTGAGGTAAACTTGAATTGAAAGTTGTGTAGTTACTTATAGTTATAGGGCTAAAGTGACATGCTCAGAGTCCAATGGAGTTGGTCATCGGGTGACTTCATGGATCTGAATCTTGGAGAAATAAATTCTTGTCTGTTATATGACTAAGAGCCCATTTGTATAAATTTTCAACCTCAAAGCAAACTGTATTATTAAATTCTTC
Organism: Atrichornis clamosus; assembly: GCA_013400975.1. Lineage (NCBI taxonomy): Eukaryota > Metazoa > Chordata > Aves > Passeriformes > Menuridae > Atrichornis > Atrichornis clamosus. The sequence continues at coordinate 174,962 of WBMZ01013909.1, forward strand.
AAATTCCTATTCTGTAGATTTGTGTTCATAGTAGAAATTAGATAGCAGAAAGTACAGAATTTCTTATAAGGCAGCTGTAAAGGTAGAAACTAGCCAAGAATAAAAAGAATATGATGAAAAACTAAAAGGCGTCTGGATTTGGGGTCTTTTTTTGGTGTTCCACTCCACATAAAGTGAATAGATTCCAGATGAAGGAAAATTCAAAACCAAATGAATTAGGTACCTGTTTGCACAAAGTTGGTTTGTTTTCTCCTTAATCTGATTTCAAATGGAATTCCCAGGCATGTGTTTTCTCCTCTGCATTAGACCAGTTCTGTAAATGCAGTTCCACTTTCTCACAAGCTCTTTTCTCTTCCAATTTGAAGAGTAAGACGAAAAAGACAAGCATCTGTCTAGATCTATTATTGTTTAAATATATTTATGCATAAGTATTATTTGCCCAAGCTGCCATGGGTCAGGATTTCATCAGACTCTTTAAGCTTTCACTGAACTTAGTTAACAAGTCTTGTAGCTACAAAGTTCAGTTACGGCTTTACTTTTCTGCATCTATTCTTCTCGTAAAACGAGCATTTGATTGTAAGTCAGCTATTTAGAGGATTGCTTCTGTGGACAAACAGTGTCTAAAATGGGAAGTGTTTAATTAAATGTAGCTTAGCTCTTTTCTGTGTATGTTTTCTATTAAAGACACAGGTGATACGTGGAAATACAGCAAATATGGAGTAGTATCTTCAAGTGGGAGAAGAAAATCCTGGGCAATTTCTTTGCTTTTTTCAAGATGAGCTAGCAATGCCTTTACTTTTTATGAAGCAATTAAAATTCTAAAAAAGCATTTGGGCACTAATTTTTATGAAGTATAGGGCTCTTTAAAAATCTTTTTAATAAAACATAAATTTAGAAGCTTCTAATGAGTTCCTTTCCAGACATTTTTCTGAAGTTCAGCATATGGAATTTGGAGCTCTGGATTTTCTCTCAGTTTTTGTGGTTAGAGTTGATACTACTGTAATTTTTGCTGTGTGATCACTGTCCAACCTGTATAACATTAACAATAATAATACATTTTATGCAAATTGGGGGGGGCTTTTGTTGCAGTAGCTTTTAGGAGGTGACACTGTTAAATGTATTTCAACTGTATTTTTGCTAGCTAAAGTTAAAAAGAAGAGCCTACAGGACTGGCAGTTTGGGGCAGATGTGTGTCTATTCCTTAGGCATCAGTGGTTGTAAGTTAACTATAAAAATGTTACAACCATCTGTGTAACAAGACGGCAGAGATCTGCTCTCGCCTGTTACTATAAATAAGAAGGAGATTTGTTTGACTTCATAGACATTGGATTTATAAAGACTCTATGTGTCAAATTGTAACTACGTGCCATGTTGCTGAGATATGTCTGCAGCCAACTACCTGGGGTGTCTTCCCCTTCAGACATTCTAGTGTAGTGCAGCAACTGTGCAGAAATGTCTGTATAGCACAACATGTGACAAATTATATTTGTTTTCTACCTATGGCAAAATGCACGATTCTTATGGATAAGCTTATCTGAAAGAGTAGCTCAAATGGATCTTTAAATGGACCACTCAAGGAGTGAAAATGTGATACTCAGTTTGACAAGGATTTTAAAGCCTTTTTTTCACCATTAATTTGTTTTGTTTTGTTTTGTTACTAAGTGATAGTGTATGCAAGATCATGTATGCATGAGAGAACACACATCTATGAGAACTGAGACAAGTACAGGCAGAATACACCAGCATTTTCAAGTAACCGACGTGTAAAATCACAGTAGCTAGTTTGTGGTCACTGTTATAGTTCTGAATAGATTTTGGATTTCTTGGCAAATCTTTGGCACTGTGGTTCAGACAGATAAAACTCAGCTCTGTCCAGCATTTGAGGTTATCACTATTACCTGATTTTTTAATTACTATTTAATAGGCTTGTATTTTAGGTTGAGAAATGTATACTCCAGAGAACTGCTATTTGGAAATAATGAATGGATAATGTGTATATACATATACATATATATGTTGCCAATCCTGTGAGTTTGAAAGTGTATTTGGCTTTTGTTTGATGTTGGGGTGTTTGCACACAGTTCAAATTCTCTGGAATAGAAACTGAATGTTCAGAATTTCTCCCTCCCTCTTCCTCTTGCAGTCCACCATTTGTCTATTTACTATGTGTCTGTTTAACTATTTTTCCCCTTCTTACTTTAAATAGATGTCTATATATCTATTATTTATGCTTTCATATATATATTCCTATTCAAAATAAATAAGTTATATAAGTTTATAAGATCCCAAATACTGTTTTTAAAGATTTTTTCCCCAACTACCTAAACAGTTGACACATAAAGCAAAAATTTTCTTAGTTGTTAGAAAAATTGAAAATATATATCAAGAGTGAAATACAAGATTTTCATAAAATCCTCCAAAATAGTGTACAAATAAGCTCTCAGTTTAAAGAAGCAAATAACAAGCAGAGGGGAATATCCTACCAAGTTTCCGGAGAGATATTTAGGGAACTTAAAGTTCTGTAAGATGTATTCTAGGTCACAGAGTACTGTGTTCATCTGTTTCTAAGTGTGGGTATATAAAATTCATGTACTTACATATGTATATAGTTTATATACATATATATTTGTTTGAGAATGTATTGAGCTCCTTGGTAATAAACATTAGGCCTCACTGTTCCAATTTGAACACTGATCTTCTCATTGGGATCCTTCTTACTTTTGGTCTGAATTAATTTCTGTTTTGGTCTGAATTAATTTCAATTACTTAATTGTCTTTGAGCCAAAATTGGGGCAAGTAGTTCTTCAAAAGTATCTGTGTTGGTATTGCAAATAATTATAGACAATGAATGTATCTATTCAGTCCTACTTCTGATTATAAGTCAGAATAAGCCTGCCTCCTTTATTCTTCTTTTTGCAATAAGCTCTTCATCACCCTCAGTGTTCTGATTGTTGATCTTTTCTGAATATGGGCAATCAAAGCTGTCTTGGGTCTTGGATGGGGCTATTTGAATATATCTCAATATATGGAATTGATATATTTACTGGAAATTCCTTGACTGATGAATCCTACAGTCATGTTTGGCTTTTTGACAGCTGCACCAAGATGTGCATCCAGGACCTCTTCCTTCCAAGTAAATTCAAGTTTTCAGCAGAGACTTTTGCTATGAACTGAGAATGCATTAAGTCCCCAGTGTAAGACTTTATAGTATAAAATTTCATCCTGTGTCTGCTGTTCCAATCTTCTGAGTCATCTATTTCTTTCTGTGCAGCATCCCAGACCTTCTTGAAGCTGGTAACATCTCTTAAATTTATCAGCCTACTCCTCCTTTTTTGTGCTGAGTCATAATTAAAAATATTAAAAAATCTGTTTAAATGTGAAGAAATTCACTTAGAATTCTTCCTCCCTTTCAATTGTTCCTGTTGGCTGTGCTCTTTGTTTTAGTCAGTTACTTGTCAACAACTTAGTTAACAATTGCTGATGAGGCATGATATTTAATGTTGTGCTGAAGTTAATGTAGGTAAGATTTATTGCATTTCCTTTATTAAAAAATGAGCTGTCAAAGAATTTAGGGTTGATGTGACTAAATCGGCTTGATCTAACTTAGGTTTCAGTTTCTCATGTTCCATTTACCTTTATGCCCTTATATATTCTTTTACTTTCAGAATTTGTTGTAGCCCTTTTTGTGCATTTGAGGTCATGTTAATGGGCTGACAATTATCTGAATTACCTTCTTTAAGGATTAGTTAATGCTGCACTTCATTTAATTGCATAACAATGCAGTCAATATGAGGAAGAAAGTGTAGAGGGGAAGTCACAGTGTCTCTGTTCACTGTGCACATCAAGACTGCTGGTCACCACAATTTTATTGTTTTAGAAACTGGAGAATAATACCTGGGAAGGTGACATATCCATGTCTCAAAGAAAAGGTAGGTGCTAAAATAGCCAGGTATGCTTGCTCCTGTGTTGAACAACTATCAACACACTATCACCCGCTCTGCTAAGAGTCTGGTAATTGTCCACTTCTGAGAGTATCTTCTACTTCACTACTTTGATGTATTCTGCATTCTCCAAAACAGAAATGGGGATAGTTCTTATTCGTGCCATCATGAACTGAGTCAAAGCCTTCAGCTCACTAATAGTAAGCTTGTGTTCTTGTCTACCGGGAATGTAAAAAGCCCTGAAATATGTGTGATATAAAACAGCACAACATAAGGTTCCAGGCTGTTCTTGTTACTTTCTGTTGTCAGCACAGTTGTTGGTTTTCAAATTTAAATGTTAATTTAGCATTAACGAAGCAGTCTTGATTCCTCTAAAATGGAGGTGGATAAAGGTGATGTCTTTGACAGCTCAGCCCAGACTCTGCTTGATACAGCAATATCTAGAAACTCTTGTCGCTATGCAGATCACAGCACTGACACTGAAAAAGATGTGCATCATTGGACAGAAGTGTACCCATTGTTTTCCAGGGGAACCCCATTTTATTCTCTTACATTTGCTACACACCTGCAACTGTTTTAGTTTTGGTTAGGAGTTGCTTCTGGTGGTGATACATGACAGTGTTAATCCACAAATTTATCCCTTCACTACCACCATACCTTCTTAAACATTTTGCCTTCAGTGCCTCATAATAGCACCTCTGGTTTATGGTAGCAGTCATGGTCCAGTATTCCTCACCACTTTCCCCAGAGATGTGAAATAAAAAGTGAGCAAGCTGGGTCAACATGCTCCTTTGCTGTCTTGTGCATAAAAACATAGTTGTGTAATGGCAAGAGATAGCACCAAAACTCATGTCGCTCTGTTCGTTCGAGTTATCTTGAGTTCATTTATCTGCTCAAATGTACCCAGAACTACAGAATAAAGGTTTCTACCCAGGGTAGAATAGCGTTTCCAATATAGTATAAACTCTGGAGGACAGCCCTACTCACGTTCCTCCTAGAAGTACACAACATTTTATAACCTTTAACAAGTCTTGATTCTTTTAGGCCATCTAAAACATCAAATTGAAGTCTCTGACTGTTATAATCACCTTCTTTTCTTTCTTCCATGTCGTGTCCTATCTGCATTTTTGAAATTTATTTTCCTATACTGTATTTCTGTGATATCCTTGTGATGTGTCGGAGCAATAAATAAAAAACAAAGCCCACCCCAACCCTTTTCAAATAACCACTGTGAGACTACCACTATGCAATACTTCAGCAGCAAATATCTAATTGGGATATTTGACAGTAATTGGGATCTTCCTATTGAGCCTTCAATGAACTCACAAAAATGGTAAAATCTAACTATTAACCCATTTGGCAAATTACTTTTAAGCAGTAGCAGATTTCCTTCCAGTTTTGATCTCGGTGTGTAAGCCTGAGATTTTCAGACTAAGGCTATTTAAAACCCTCCATTCCCATATAGTAGGGAACTGAAAATGAAGACAGATGAGTAACATTTAAAGAGCTTTGCAAGTGTGTCATGAAAATGTACCAGCTCTGTAACAAAATCTGTGCACCTGCCTCCTTTCAAGGTTATTGTAAGAGAAGGAGACCCAAACTAATGATAATTTATGTTTTAATATAATAAATGAGTAGAGTTTTGCAAGGTTATTGGAAGACTGCTTTTTCCTGATAACGTCAGTGTTTTGGTTCCTTCTGCAGGGTCCTGTCCTTCTCATGTGGAAGTTGATCTAATGGTGGATGCTCTCATTTTTCATATATAAATCTAGCCTGTTCTTAAATATCTTTCACCTTTAGTTCTTAAATCAATTTAGCCTTCATGTGTCTTGTGCCATTAGGTCCATGCCAATATTGCACTTGAAGGTGGGGTATTTTCCCGTCATGCTTTTTGTTTTCCATCTTTCAAACTAGTAAGTACTTAGTTTATGCTTTATGAGTCTGAAGACCTATTTTTTTCAGTGTTTTTGTCCACTGAAACACAGATAGAATTTTCTTTTGCCTATTTCTTGTCTATTTTATACTATCATTCTCTCCCAGAGCTCCAGTCATATTCACTATCAATTTCTGAGTACACTCTAAAAAAATTGCCATCTTAAAAAAAATTAAATGCTAAAAAGTAATTGTGTTTATTGTGCCTTGTGATGGTGCTAATTGGTAGTAGTCAAATAGTAATAGACATCAGGCTAATTTCTGGAAATGCAATCCTAAATGTGTTACCCTCCAACTGCTAATTGCAAAAGTTTTAGTGAAATAGCAATAATGGAAGTGGCTAAAAGGAAGGCCAGTATGATAAGATCTACTTAGCATCTATATTTCTAGGGTATTCTAGACAGTGTTTTGCGTACTTCTCAGCAGGGCTTCTCAGTTTGGTTCTGGAATAAAGTAGTGATGATGGAAAATTTGAAAGAAATGGAAAAGGATAATAAGATTTTTCTTTGTTTGTTTAACTTGTTTTTTGTGAACAGCAAAGTCATGTATGAAAGGGAAGAAACGGGAAGGAGATTTTTAAATTATTTCGGTTCTTTTTAACCTCAGAGAGCCAGATTCCATCTTTAGTTATACATATGGAAATATATCCTTGTACCAAGTATATCTCATGACTTGGGACTTGATCCTGAATGGCCTCTAGAATTCTGACTTGATTCAAGTCAAGGTTGCTAAATACTTCCAGGTCTCCAGTTTCAAAATGTTGTCTCAGTGGCATGGCTGAAATGACAGTAAACTTTTCTCGGCTTATGTAAAGCGGTGTAATTTTTTTGAGTGCCGCACTAGCACTTCCCACACTACCAGGGATATAGCCTTAGTTTTAGCTATGTGACTTGCATGTAGTCAAAAACAACTTACAGGTTTTTGGGGGCTTTAACATTGTTTTGTTTTTCTTTTTTTCCTATTGCTTGGATCATTTGAGTGGCTGACCTTTTATATATATATA